>MU715583.1:53820-109782 GCA_026770625.1 Nicotiana glauca | reverse complement strand
AAATATCTCACATAGGGAGATGCACATCGAGCCAAATTTGCTCATTATAACAAAATATCAAGCATCGGTCGCAAGCATACTGAGTGCATAATGATATCTACTTATAGCGTTATAAGCTACAAAACTCAACTTCCACTATGAATCTCGATAGCACCGCACTATATGTGCCCACAATCCAAAAATAATAATGCCTCACAGCACAAAAAAGCAACTCATAGATCTCCCAGATCTCTAGCAGGATCAATAACGATCGAATCAACCTATCCTTCATCAGTATAATTCGGGGCCAACCAAGCCAACTCAAGCTAAACAAGTAGCCACCTCAGCCAGCCAACAAACTCAATATCAAGAAGCCTGAAGTTGCTCGGTCCACTACTATAACTCCTGCCGGAGCAGTACGATACGGTTCCCGGCACCAAATAACTGCCGAACCACAATCTTGCTCGGCGACAAGCCCGGCCACAAGAAACACATTCGAAAAGGATTCCCTCAATACTGGAACCGAATTAATGGTAGAAACCTCTACACTGACATCCCCCACAAAGGCCTAATTAGGAAAGCAATCCTTCCCAGTCGTCCGCTGGTCTTTGGAACACAACCATTCAGCTAGAACATAGTCCGATACACCTCGCCACGCAACCTGTGGCCTTTGACAACATAACCCATAGCACAATAGTCTAGAATAACCCAACACTGAGACAACTAGCCTACATCCCAATATCATATCCAGAATCTAATATACCAAGCTAAGAAGGTCCACTCGGGCTTCCAAACCCCCAATAGCCGCTAACGGTACCAATACACACTATCCACAACCACTACATAGCCTGAACATGAGAACTCCCAGTCTCCAGCTCCACATAGCACACAAATCACTGCACCTGATCCCAAACCCCGCAGTATGAATGCATATCACATCTTGAGTACCAAATCATTCCCCGAAAGATATTTTAAAATTCTCCTATGCCATCAAACATACTCAAATATCAGCAGTTGATCCAACAAGAAAATGCCGCAGCACTACCGAAGTGCCATCAACTTAATCACATTTCCCTTTTTCTGAAACATATACACCCGTCAAATCACTATGATTAGCAACACCATTTCCTTAGTCATACGAGGATCATTCACCAGAATCATCTGAAGATCGATTCTTAAATCACCTGCAGCTGCCTGTGCTGCTTAAAAATTTAATGACTTTCCATTCCGAACTGAACCGAGCCTTACACACACAAACCCCAATCCTCCACAACATATCGCATATAACATACCACACTCGGATAACATAAGAACTTTTATCTCCCTTCCGTATTGCAGACATCGACGTACTCAACTAGTCAAGAACTTTCATTCATCCCATTTAGAAGACAAATTATTACACACTCCATGCTTCGCATACCCATAGGAAATATACTCATCTTCAAACCACGGTAAAACCCACCAAGAACATCTCTACCAACTCCATTTGTACAAGCTAAACTGCTAGGACTGAATCCGTCTATCTAAACCAAGCTGAGCAAGCCGTCAAAACCCAAGAGCATTACTGCAAAATGCCTGTAAAAGCTCATTACCTCGAACACATACAAAGAATTCATCATACCCTTACCATACCGATTCGGTCTATTATCAAGCTATTTCGTCTATCTATTTCTCTTTTTATTCATCATCCACTTGATATTTCTCCCTCGCTGTAGCATCACAATGCCTCAATCTAGGCTCACCACAGGAGATTCAAACATAAGACCACACTGTCTAAGCCCCATAGGCCACCGAATACTCTCTCAATGCTTCCCAGAAATACCACATTCCAGAATACTTTACTTGAAGAACTTCCTGCGAATTTGAAATTCGTTACCATTACTTTCCAGATACTGATACAAAGAATTCCATAATTAACATAAAATACCACAAGTCTTGATCCTTTCCTAATGAAAACACAGTCCCTAGCCACATACCCAACCTTAAGATGCCTCATTATTACATGCCAAATCTTGGACACAATAAAACCATTCTCGAGAGTCATTCACCCTTACACAACTGTAAATTATCTAACTTAACGAACAGAACTACTCGTGCCTTATTAGCGCTCTGACACCACAGAACATGATCTCATACCAATACAAACAACCATATTCCTTCTCTATACACTGAGTGTTCTTTATCAACAACAGCTCAAGAATCCTAGTATTTTCTCACACCTACGAAGCACCATGTAACCTTCATCAAAATTTTGCTTTACTTGTGCCATCCTCGGCTCAATTTCTGCAACCATAACTGATCCACCAGTATACCTCGAAAAGGAACCAACATAGCACATAATTGTGTAATCATCTAATCAACAGCAACCTCCCCAACTAGGCTCGAAGCCATCTATCATGACATATTTAATAACCCATAATACTTCTACTCTAATGATGCCACAATATTATAGTGAGATTAAACTCAAATCATCTACTAGTTTATGAAAACACAGATCCTCGGATACTGAAATCCTCTACAAACCTCGCATTCATCCCCACATCAGCTGAGTCCACTCTCTGAAGCGAGCCAAATTTTCAAATTGCAACACGTACCTTTCAATTACACATGAGATCTTATAACAATATACATAATAATCGTACCTCTTAAGAACACTCCGCAGGAGATAACCCACCTGCTTCGCCTCAGTTTATTATTTCAGCACACCTTCCACCATCATATACGTTACACAGTCATTAGTCTTCCTGAGTCTGAAATCATACCGCCGCATGCAATGCACTTCACTTCCCAACTAGGAGATACGAAAATATTCTTCACGCGCCCATATTCGGGCTACACATCAAACCACAATAGGAAAAGAATCACTTAACTGTTCATCTATTATCCAGCAGACTTCTTCGTCACTACCAAGTCATATAATTACATCTCGCAGTACTAACATACTCATCACGTGAATACCAAACCGACATTCTGGCTAATAGCGACAATACCGAACATATAAGTTCAAAACACTTGCTCACATGATCAGCACCTTAGTGCTCATGACATAGGCAAGATCGGCCCTCAAGTCCTCCAGACTGGCCTAACATCGAACTCACAGGATCACACCTCGCACCTCGATCGGGGAATCACAAGCCATCAAGGCACATACAATATTGAGCGTTCATGTGCGCATATAGACGTGTGGAAGGAATTTCAAGAGTTATATTTCAAGATGAATCATATACGCACGATAAGAATTCCAAGAAAGTGAAGCTTTCATAAAGTTCTACATCCTCTCGAGTATAAATACAGACGTCTCCGTACCAATCCGTGAGACTCTAGTAAACCTGCTCATGACTCGTGAGACCTAGTAACCTAGGCTCCGATACAAACTAGTCACGACCCAATTCCAAAACCCGATCATGATGGCGCCTCTCGTGAGGACAAGGCCAGCCAACAGAATAACAATGCCCCTTTGTAACAGTTAACAGATATAAATGAAGGAATTATGACTTAATGGCATTAATAACTGATATTTACCACCCAACATAGCCCGACCGGGGTGTCACAAGTTACGAGCATCTAAAGAAGCCTGAACACAACTACAGAGTCTGTAATTTACATGAATCAAATTAAAAATCAAAGAAGGGAAAATCAGGTGCCACGGACGCTAGCGGTCACCTTACTCTACTACAATAGTGAAACCTTCAATCAGCTCAAAACCTGCTACCGGGTGAACAATACCTGCAACTGCACACGAGGTGCAGGAAGTAAAGTGAGTACTCCAACTCAATGAGTAATAAGAGTAAATAATAACCGAGCGATAAGAAAACACGTAAAGCACTACATCATGCTACATAGGACAATAAGACCCTTGAGAAAACAGTAATTCCATGAAAATCCTTTAGAAAATATCTGGCTCAGTTAAAAACCTCTTTTGAAAATATCCTTTTTCCAACATTCAAGCAATTGTATGCATAATCAGATAGTGCAAGTCCGCACATAAGTCAGCACCTCGGGCGCAGCACTCCATTACAAATAACACCAGGGTATCTGGTAACAGTGCAAGAAATAGCATGGATGCCAATGATATGAGAGTGCTGAATGCCATGCCACTTGGTACAAACAAGAACCAATGTATGAATGCAATGCAACGCACATGACCGTTGCGGCGCGCAGCCCGATCCATTTGGGTACCCGCGCTCACTGTGGGGGTTCAGACTCCGGAGGGGCTCCTACAGCCCAAGCGCAATATCAATATCACACCGCTGCGGCGCGCAGCCCCATCCATCCTCAGTCCAGAAATGCACATAAGCCCCTTGGGCAATAGTAAAATAGCAGTTCTCAGCTCAAAACGTCAGAAAAATATCATTTAAGTTTTCAAATCTTAGAAAGATGACTGAGTTTGCAAAACAGTATTCAAAACCTTGGACCGAGATCAAATAATATGCAAAGTAATGCAAAAACAGTGATATCAATCCCTGAAGGATTGAAATAATCGGCACGAAGCCAAAAACATGGAAATCAGCCCAAATCACGATAGCATCAAGTAGGTTTCACTCAATCATGCAGTAAAATCAACAACCGGGACGGACCAAGTCACAATCCCCAACGGTGCTCTACCCCACGCTCATACCTGGCGTGCAAGTCCCCACAATATAGCACTATGATGTGCAAATCCGGGGTTTCAAACCCTTAGGATATCATTTACAAGTGTTACTCACCTCGAGCCGGTGAAATTCCTCGCTCGCGACGCCTTTGCCCCTCAAATTGGCCTCCACACATATCGAATCTAACCAAAACCAGAGCGAATACATTACAATATGCTAAGGGAACAATACCCAATCGAAAACAATCGAAATATATCAAAAATCTCGAAACTAGCAAAACCCAAGCCCCGGGCCCACTTCTCAAAAAATTAAAAAACTCACATTAACAGATTCCTCATCTCGCCACGAGTCTATACATATCAAATTCATCAAAATCGGGGTCCACTTGACCCCTCAAATCACCATTTTTAACTCTCTTAAATTCAAGCTCTAAACCACCATTTTTGATCTTTGATTCCTCAATTATTCAGTCTAAATCCATGTTTATACACCATAAAATCAAGCTCTAAGTCCAAGAGTTCATACCTAATAATAGCCCTCCAAACCCTCTTCAAAATCGCCTCAAAGCTCTCAAGGTTCGGAGTCCAAAATGTTACTCTTTCAAAATATTGCGAAGAAGATGTTCTCACTTAACGTGCCAGTTAATTCCGCTTCTGCGGATCTAATCCCGCTTCTGCGCCTTCCGCTTATGCGGTCAACGTCCGCTTATGCGGACATTTCACTTAAGGCGACTTTCCACTTTTGTGGTCCAAAATTTCTTCTGCGGGACCGCTTAAGCGACCCAACCCTCCGTTTCTGCGGAACTTGACCCGGCTCCAATTTCCGCTCCTGCGAGACCCAGCTCGCTTTTGCGAGACCGCATCTGTGGCCTCCTTTCCGCAGATGCGGAAACACCTGCTGCAACCCAAAATCTGCAATTTCTAACTTCAAATTCCTTCCGCTTAGCCACCCGAAATCACCCTGAGGCCCCGGGGACCTCAACCAAAGTTACCAACACATCTTATAACGTTATTCAAACTTGTTCCAATCATAAAAACACATCCAACAACACTAAAACCATCAAATTACATCGGATTCAAGCCTAAGTTCTTTAAAAGCTTCCGAAACACACATTCGATCAAAAACCCAACCAAACGATGTCCGAATGATCTGAAAATTTGCACACATATCCAAAATCACCCAACAAAGCTACTGCAACTTTCGGAACTCCATTCCAAACCTCGGATCAAATCTCACCTATCAACCGAAATTCGCCAAATTTCTAACTTCGCCAATTCAAGCCTAATTCTACACCGAACCTCCAAAATAAATTCTGATCGCACTCCTAATTCACAAATAACCTCCCGTAGCTAACCGAATCACCGAAAATCGCATCCGAGCCCTCTAACTCATAAGTCAATGTCCGGTTGACTTTTCCAACTTAAGCTTTCATTAAAGAGACTAAGTGCCTCATTTCTTATCAAAACCAATACCAATCAACTCTCACACACCGCATACCGATAATGAAATATTAAGAAGCAATAAACGGGAAAAACGGGACAGTAACACATGAGACGACGGGCCGGGTCATCACATCCTCCCCAACTTAAACAAACGCTCGTCCTCGATTGTACCCAGAGTTATCCTAGAAGCCAACCAATAGAATGACCTTACAAAGCATATACCCGGGATAATCCCTCGTCACCCTATCTTACATAGGTCTGATAATACAACTCCGCTGAAATTTCACAGTCCATCTAGCCCAAAAACCGCAGGACCACATTGCACTTTCTGAAATCATACTCAAAATCAGAACCTCACTTCAATATTCAGAATAGACTCGAACCAGCTGTAATAAACCATGCCTGCAACCTCAGGTGAAATCATGCAATAGACCACACAATCCAACACTCGAAACGATAGTCACTATTCACAGCTGTTGCCCCCAATACTCAATTACCGATAGGAACCTCTTATTAGCTAAAGTCTTATTCCATCACTTTCATATACTGCCAACGATAAATAAAACACGTGATAAACCGTAACCATTCGTCAGGTCACCCATACATGAAGCCACTTCCTTGTTGACTAATACCACAACAGACTCTCGGGCCAAACCTCGATATAAACCCTCTTATCAGCTAAAATCACATCTGTTCACATTCATTAATGACTCCAGCGATCACCTCGAATTCAACGCACCACTATGGTGATATGACACCTCATCACAGGCCGAAGCTCCAACTTGCATAATCCATGCTCCAATGATGGGCGGTCTGAACATACTCAAATCATGACAAATGACTCCAACAAATGAGCTATAACTCACTTTTCAATAAGATCACAACACAAGGCTGGGACCCCATCCCACATCATAGAAATAGAATACCTGAACCTACCCCGGAGTGCCTAATCTCCACGTATCCTTGCTATAATGCGCGATCTTATCCAAACACTGTTACACATAAAGCACCTCAAGTCGCTATGCTCAAAATAGACAGCCACGCACAGATTGATATCTGAAACCAAGCAATCCATCACACCCACGGTAAAGCAAGTAATATACACCATTCAATCCTGAAAGGACATAACCGATACGCCATTCGCCGAGAACAACCCAATTCGGACTTTCCTCAGAAACCAGGAAGCAAGACATACCAAGTAAGACATAGAAAACTATTCTCAACATCACACTGTTGCGGCGTGCAACACGATCCAGATAACATAGCCGTGGCAGCATGCCACCCGATCCACACAAATATCTCACATAGGGAGATGCACATCGAGCCAAATTTGCTCATTATAACAACATACCGAGCATCGATCGTAAGCATACTGAGTGCATGATGATATCTACTTATAGCGTTGTAAGCTACAAAACTCAACTTCCACTATGAATCTCGATAGCACCACACTATATATGCCCACAGTCCGAAAATCATAACGCCTCACAGCACAGAAAAGCAACTCATAGATCTCCCAGATCTCTAGCAGGATCAATAATGATCGAATCAACCTATCCTTCATCAGTACAATTCGGGGCCAACAAAGCCAATTCAATCTAAACGCGTAGCCACGTTGGCCTTCCAACAAACTAAATACCAAGAAGCATAAAGATGCTCTTTCCACTATTATAACTCCTGTTGGAGCCGTACGATACGGTGCCCGGCACAAAATAAATGCTGAAACCCATAATCTCGCCCGGCGACATGCCCGGCCATAAGAAACGCATTCGAAAAAGAGTCCCTCAATACTGGAACCAAATTAATGGTAGAAACTTCTACACTGACATCCGCCACAAAGGCCCAATTAGGAAAGCAATCATTCCCAGCCATCCGCTGGTCTTTGGAACACAACTATTCAGCTAGAACATAGTCTGATGTACCTCACCACGCAACCTGTAGCCTTTTCCGACATAACCCATCGCACAATAGTCTAGAATAACCCAACACTGAGACAACCAGCCTACACCTCAATATCATATCCAGAATCTAATATATCAAGCAAAGAAGGTCCACTCGGGCTTCCAAACCCCCAATAGCTGCTAAAGGTACCAATACATACTATCCACAACCACTACATAGCCTGAACATGAGAACTCCCAGTCTCCAGCTCCACATAGCACACAAATCACTGCACCTGATCCCAAACCCCGCAGTATGAATGCATATCACATCTTGAGTACCCAATCATTCCCCTAAAGATATTTTAAAATTCTCCTGTGCTATCAAATACACTCAAATATCAGCAGTTGATCCAATAAGAAAATGCCGCAGCACTACCGAAGTTCCATCAAGTTAATCACATTTCCCTTTTTTCTGAAACATATACCCCCGTCAAATCACTATGATTAGCAACACCATTTCCTTAGTCATATGAGGATCATTTACCCGAATCATCTGAAGATCGATTCTTAAATCACCTGCAGCTGCCCGTGCTGCTTAAGAATTTAATGACTTTCCATTCCGAACTGAACCGAGCCTTACACACACAAACCCCAATCCTCCACAATATATCGCATATACCATACCACACTCGGATAACATAAGAACTTTTATCTCTCTTCCGCGCGTGCAAACATCAACGCACTCAACTAGTCAAGAACTTTCATTGATCCCATTTAGAAGAAAAATCATTACACACTCCATGCTTCGCATACCCATAGGAAATATACTCATCTTCAAACCACGGTAAAACCCAACAAGAACATCTCTGTCAATTCCAATTATACAAGCTAAATTGCCAGGACTGAATCCTTCTATCTAAACCAAGCTGAACAAGCCGTCAAAACCCAAGAGCGTTGCTGCAAAATACCTGTAAAAGCTCATTACCTCGAACACATACAAAGAATTCATCATACCCTTACCATACCGATTCGATCTATTATCAAGCTATTCCTTCTATCAAATTTCTCTTTTTATTCATCATCCACTTGATATTTCTCCCTTGCTGTAGCTTCACAATGCCTCAATCCAGGCTTACCACAGGAGATTTGAAGATAACACCACAATGTCTAAGCCCCATAGGCCACCGAATACTCTCCCAATGCTTCCCAGAAATACCATGTTCCAGAATACTTTACTTGAAGAACTTACTGCGAATCTGAAATTCGTTACCATTACTTTCCAGATACTGATACATAGAATCCCATAATTAACATAAAATACCACAAGTCTTGATCCTTTCATAATGAAAACACAGTCCCTATCCACATACCCAACCATAAGACACCTGATTATTACATGCCAAATCTTGGACACAATAAAACCATTCTCTAGAGTCATTCACTCTTACACAACTGTAAATTATCTGACTTAACGAACAGAACTAGTCGTTCCTTATTAGCACTCTGACACTGCAAAACATGATCTCATACCAATACAAACAACCATATTCCTCCTCTATACACTGAGCATTCTTTATCAACAATAGCTCAAGACATCCTAGTATTTTCTCACACCTACGAAGCACCATGTAACCTTCATCAAAATTTTGCTTTACTCGTGCCATGCTCGGCTCAATTTTTGCAACCCGAACTGATCCGCCAGCATACATCGAAAAGGAACTAACATAGCACATAATCGTGCAATCAGCTAATCAACAGCAACCTCCCCAACTTGGCTCGAAGCCATCTATCAAGGCATATTTAATAACCCATAATACTTCTGATGCCACAATATTATAGTGAGATTAAACTCAAATCATCTACTAGTTTATGAAAACACAGATCCTCGGATACTGAAATCCTCTACAAACTCGCATTCATCCCCACATCAGCTGAGTACACTCTCTAAAGGACCTAAATTTTCAAATTACAACACGTACCTTTCAATTACACATGAGATCTTATAACAATATACATAAGAATGGTACCCCTTAAGAACACTCCGCAGGAGATAACCCACCTATTTCGCCTCAGTTTAGTATTTCAGCACACCTTCCACCATCATATACGTTACACAATCATTAGTCTTCCTGAGTCTGAAACCATCCCCCGCATGCAATGCACTTTACTTCCTAACTAGGAGATACGAAAATATTCTTCACGCACCCATATTCGGGCTACACATCAAACCACAATAGGAAACGAATCACTTAACAGTTCATCTATTATCCAGCAGACTTCTTCGTCACTACCAAGTCATATAATTGTATCTCGCAGTACTAACATACTCATCACATGAATACCAAATCGACATTCTGGCTAATAGCGACAATACCGAACATATAAGTTCATAACACTTGCTCACAAGATCAGCACCTCAATGCTTAACCCATAGGCATGATCCGGCCTCAAGTCCTCCAGACTGGCCCAACATCGAATTCACGGGATCACATCTCGCCCCTCGATCGAGGAATCACAAGCCATCAAGGCACATACAATACTGAGCGCTCATGTGCGCATATAGACGTGTGAAAGGAATTTCAAGAGTTATATTTCAAGCTGAATCACATACGCATGATAAGAATTCAAAGAAAATGAAGTTTTCCTAAAGTTCTGCAGCCTCTCAAGGATAAATACAGACGTCTCCGTACCGATCCGCGAGACTCTAGTAAACCTGCTCATGACTCGTGAGACCTAGTAACCTAGGCTCTAATACTAACTTGTAACGACCCAATTCCCAAACCCTGTCATAATGGTGCCTCTCGTGAGGACAAGGCCAGCCAACAGAACAACAATGCCCCTTTGTAATAGTTAACAGACATAAATAAAGGAATTATACGACCTAATGGCATTAATAACTAATATTTACCACCCAACACAACCCGACCAGGGTGTCACAAGTCACGAGTATCTAAAGAAGCCTCAACACAACTACAGAGTCTGTAATTTACATGAATCAAATTTAAAATCAAAGAAGGGAAAATCAAGTGCCGCGGACGCTGGCGTTCACCTTACTCCGCTACAATATTGAAACCTTCAATCAGCTCAAAACCTGCTACCGGGTGAACAATACCTTCAACTGCACACGAGGTGCAGGGAGTAAAGTGAGTACTCCAACTCAATGAGTAATAAGAGTAAATAATAACTGAGCGGTAAGAAAACACGTAAAGCACTCCATCATGCTACAAAGGAAATTAAGACCCTTGAGAAAACAGTAATTCCATGAAAATACTTTAGAAAATATCTGGCTCAGTTAAAAACCTCTTTTCAAAATATCCTTTTCCCAACATTCAAGCAATAGTATGCATAATCAGATAGTGCAAGTCCGCACATAAGTCAGCACCTCGGGCACAACACTCCATTACAAATAACACCAGGGTATCTGGTAACAGTACAAGAAATAGCATGGATGCCAATGATATGAGAGTGCTGAATGTCATGCCACGTGGTACAAACAGGAACCAATGCATGAATGCAATGCAATGCACATGACCGTTGCGGCGCGCAGCCCGATCCATTTGGGTACCCGCGCTCACTGTGGGGGTTTAGACTCCGAAGGGGCTCCTACAGCCCAAGCGCAATATCAACATCACACCGCTGCGACGCACAGCTCGATCCATCCTCAGTCCAGAAATGCACATAAGCCTCTTGGGCAATAGTAAAATAGCAGTTCTCAATTCAAAACGTCAGAAAAATATCATTTAAATTTTCAAATCTTTGAAAGATGGCTGAGTTTGCAAAACAGTATTCGAAACATTGGACCGAGATCAAATAATATGCAAAGTAATACAAAAATAGTGATATCAATCCCTGAAGGATTCAAATAATCGGCACGAAGCCCAAAACATGGCAATCAGCCCAAATCACGATAGCATCAAGTAGGTTTCAGTCAATCACGCAGTAAAATCAACAACCGGGATGGACCAAGTCACAATCCCCAACGGTGCTCTACCCCACGCTCATACCTGGTGTGCAAGTCACCACAATATAGCACTATGATGTGCAAATCCGGGGTTTCAAACCCTCAGGATATCATTTACAAGTATTACTCACCTCGAACTGGTGAAAGTCCTCGCTCGCGATGCCTTTGTCCCTCAAATTGGCCTCCACGTGCGTCGAATCTAGCCAAAACCAGAGCGAATACATTACAATATGCTAAGGGAACAATACCTAATCAAAAACAATCGAAAAATATCAAAAATCTCGAAACTAGCAAAACTCGAGCCCCTGGCCCACTTCTCGAAAAATTACAAAACTCACACGGATTCCTCGTCTCGCCACGAGTCTATACAATTAAATTCATCAAAATCGAGGTCCATTTGAACCCTCAAATTCCCATTTTTAACTCTCTTAAATTCAAGACCTAAACCACCATTTTTGACCTTTGACTCCTCAATTATTCAGTCTAAATCCATATTTATACACTATAAAATCAAGCTCTAAGTCCAAGAGTTCATACCTGATAATAGCCCTCGAAACCCTCTTCAAAATCGCCTCAAAGCTCTCAAGGTTCGAAGTCCAACTCTTTCAAAATTTTGCGAAGAAGATGTTGTCACTTAACCTGCCAGTTATTTCCGCTTCTGCGGATCTAATCCCGCTTCTGCGCCTTCCGCTTATGCGGTCAACATCCGCTTATGCGGACCTTTCACTTAAGGCGACTTTCTGCTTTTGCGGTCCAAAATCGCTTCTGCGGGACCGCTTAAGCAACCCAACTCTCCGCTTCTACGGAACTTGAACCAGCTCCAATTTCCGCTCCTGCGAGACCGAATCTGCGGCCTCCTTTACGCAGATGCGGAAACACCTGCTGCAACCCAAAACCTGCAATTTCTAACTTCAAATCCCTTCCGCTTATTCACCCGAAATCACCCCGAGACCCCCGGGACCTCAACCAAAGTTACCAACACATCTTATAACGTTATTCAAACTTATTCCAATCATAAAAACACATCCAACAACACTAAAACCATCAAATTACATCAGATTCAAGCCTAAGTTCTTTAAAAGCTTCTGAAACACACATTCGATCAAAAACTCAACCAAACGATGTCCGAATGACCTGAAAATTTGCACACTTATCCAAAATCACCCAACGAAGCTACTGCAACTCTCGGAACTCCATTCCAACCCTCGGATCAAAATCTAACCTATCAACCGGAATTCGCCAAAATTCTAACTTCGCCAATTCAAGCCTAATTCTACACCGGACCTCCAAAATCAATTTCGATCGCACTCCTAAGTCACAAATCACCTCCCGAAGCTAACCGAATCTCCGGGAATTATATCCGAGCCCTCTAACTCATAAGTCAACGTCCGGTTGACTTTTTCAACTTAAGCTTTCCTTAAGGAGACTAAGTGCCTCATTTCTTAGCAAAATCAATCCCAATAAACTCTCACACACCACATACCGATAATAAAATATTAAGAAAAAATAAATGGGAAAAACGTGACAGTAACACATGAGACGACGGGCCGGGTCGTCACATCAACCTCCTTTAAAAAGACTAAGTGTCTAATTTCCTACCAAAACCTCTCCGAACCAACTCAATCACATAACATACGGATAATGAAGCATAAAGAAGCTGAAAAATGGGGTAACGAAGCGGTAACTCATGAGACGACGGGTCGGGTCGTCACACATTACGGGTAGAATTGTAAGATTAAGAATTGTTACAAAATTTAAAAAGGGTTCATTCTTTTTGGAACAAACCAAAAAGGAAATAGATTCACATAAACTGAAATAGATGGAGTATATTTATTCAAATGTTGAGAACAAATCAACTATAACTCATTAATTATCAGTGATTCCAATAAGATAATTTATGGTTTTTTGCCTGGACTTTCAATTTGCTTGCAATGCCGGTTGTTCAACTTTAGTTAGAAGTAGAAGTAGAAGTAGAGGGCTTTGTTTGCCCCACACTTCAGAAAAAAATAAAAAAGTATGGATGAAATTAAAAAAAAAAAAGTACGTAAGGAGTGAGAAAGAAAAACTCTTTTTTAAAACTTTTTAAAATAATGATAAATTAAGCTAAATATAAGTGAGTTTTTTTATTTGAAAAATAATTGTAGTTCCGAAGGAATTGTTTGAATTTTGATTTTTTTGGTATATCATGTTTGTTAATTCTTTGAGATTTAAAAGAGCTTTCTTTTTCTTTAAATTTTTTGGAACATGTCTTCCATGGATGTTTTCCACCAATTCATTTTTTTTTTTACTATTTGAAAAAGAGAATTTTTATTGAAGAAACCTAATTAGAATTAAATATTTAAAATTTAGTATAAGGTAACATTAAGAATTTAATAAATCAATTTTTTTTTTTCAAATTCATCATATAAGTGAAATCATTTTCCAGTTAACACAATTCTTAAGGTATATAAATTATTTTTATAAAGAGCATTAGTGATGAAAGAAATCCGAAAATCGAGTGAAATGCTTCAATTGACACAATCTTAAAGTATATAAATTATTTCCATAATGACCACATGTGATGAAAGAAATCAAAAAATCAAGCAAAATCTCTTACACTAAAGTGTTAAGAATTAAATTATTAAATTCCATACTTGAAGAAACAAAGACTATTTAATAGAAGACAAAATATATTAAAAATAAGCTGACATTAATTTCTTTTTCATTTTTCATCAATTCCTACTATTGGCTCTCTATAAACTTTTAATACTAAGTTATTTATCATAAAATATTCATTTGATATTAGTCATTTTTAGATTTTACATTCCTTAACCATCCCATGAAATAATTGGAACTATATTATCAATCTCTTTATTTCAAATCTCTAAAAGAAATATTTAATTTTCCAGTGTTAATTTGAAGACTCATTAAAAAATCATTAAAAAAACATAAATAAACATCCAGTCATTTTAGATGATAATGACACAGAAATGATTATAATTGTCATGTGATAGTCCAAAGGATGCGCCCTTTAAATGTAAGAGGAAATACATGTGTCCGAAAAAAAAATATTGATCGATTTTTTTAATCATTTAATATAGATTTCATATTGAAAAAGTTAATTATTTTTCACATATATAGAAATATAGAGTTAGCCAATATTAGAATAGTTTAAATATTAATTTCACTTGAATAATAACACTTCAATACCAAATATATTGTTCAATTCTAATTTTAAATCATTATAAGAAGAAAATATGTCATGGATGGCCCATCTTTCAATTGTAAATTCTCTCACTAACTTGCTTTAATATCAATTTTGAATGTATTTTTAGGTTTTCATTGCATGTTATTTTTTATGATGATTTGAAATTCATTGATTTATAGTAGCGTGCTTATATTTTTTAAGTTCTATCCTTCAACAATATTTAGACTTTCAAGTTGTTATATGTTCTAGCTAAAATTTAAGAGGAAGCAAGAGAACATGTGAAAGTGAATTTAAGAAATTATAAGGCTGGTTTTTATTAGTTAAATTGCTAACTGATAATTGAGAACTTCTATGAAGCAGTTTCTTTCTTTATTAAGTTAGTTATACACCATCAACATAATCATCTTCGTTAACTTAAAATTTTATTTTATAATAGATATAATTTTTAAACAAATCATGCTCATTGAGATAAGATACACGCGCATCGCGCGTACCTTGAAACTAATAACGATAAATATATTAAGAAGAAAGAAAAGAATATAAAAAGTTGCTTTAAGATCAATTTTGATCCTTTATTTTCCTTTGCATACAAAAATATTTTCTTGGTTGTTAAAATTATATTTATTAAATTGTTTCACACATATAATTATTTCATGTGTTAATTTTCCTAATATTTACCTATTTAGGATTTTCAAATCAGTTTTGTATGTCTAATTTGTATTATTTGAACCATGTCCGAAGTCTTAGTATGTAAAATTTAAATCAATTAAAATTTTAATCATCTTTTACTAATTATTTTGTTTAGCAGATATTTAATTTATTTTGATATAATTTTTTATTTTTTTTAATAATTTATGCGGCACACACGTACGACACACGCATACTAAAATTAGTAAACTAAAAAGTCCAAAATTAAGGGTAATTAATATTATTTGTAATGAACCGACTGGTCATTTTGCCTTTTAGAACTCCGTTCCCTTAAATACGCCTTCCTGCGCTTGCTTTAGCTAATTCATAACTTGCGGAGACGGTTGGTTTGGGAGTTGGAAGAGTTTTGAGTAAAAATATGTCCAAATTGCTTCTTTAAGATTCTCTTAAAAGATCAAGTTTGACTTCAGTTAACTTTTTAGGAAAACGGATCCGAATTTGTGTTTTGACGGTTCCGGAGGGTCCGTGGGAAAATAAAGGACCTGGGCATATGCCCGGAATCGAATTCCGAGGTCCCTAGCCTGAGTAATGAATTTTTATTGGAAATTGTTAAATTGAAGTTTTAAAGAATTAAAGAAACTAAGAAATCATTGATTTCTTAGGTACCAGGCTCGCATTTTTGGTTCCAAAGCTTGGTACAGGTCCAAAATATCACTTAAGACTTGCCCGTAAAATTTAGTGTCAATCCGAGTAGTTTAAGGGCGTTTTGGCCCGTTAGAAGAAAATTTAGAACTTGAAGTTCAATAGTTTTATTCAATTGGTTTTAGGGGGTGATTCCAAGATTTAGCGTTGTTTTGAGTGTTCCAAGGGTTTGAGTAGGTCCGCCTCGCAATTTCAGACTTGTCAGTATATTTGGGCGGGGCTCGGAGGCCCCGAGCATCAAACGAGCGAGGTTCGAGTGAAGTAGGAAAGTTGAAGTGTCACGCCCCAAAATCTAAGGAGCGCGTCCGGCGCTCAACCGAGTAAACCCGACTGAGCAAGCCTGGCAGGTTTCATACATATTACCTAACCCAACTCATAATTAAATAAGGGATAGGCTCCATTAATCGAATTCTATCAACATATAATTAACGATTTCCATTTCAGTTTCATTAGCAACATCATTTCGCTACTTTAAGGGTATTACGAGTTATATACATCATTGCCAAACATCAATATTTCTATTTTAATTTCCAATACCCGACACTACCCACAACCTATCTACGGAGCCTCTAAATATAATTGAAGAATAATACAAAAATACCGGCAACAAGGCTCCAGCTATACCTTACACAAATACAAAAATAATACTCCGGAAGAACAGCGACATAAGCCACGCCGGGCCCCGAGGGGAAAGGGGCTCACCCATACAGCTGACGGAAAGTGGAGGAGGTGCTACTGCCGGTGGACTGGAGTGCCTGCTATAGATCCACCTACAATCATAACACGGAATGTAGCGCCCCCGACAAAAGGGACATCAATACATTTGAATTGTACTGGTATGTATAACTAAATACCATTTTACTAGAATGAACTACCAAACAGTTACAAGCAAATAATATGGACAAATAAAAGAAACAATTCATATAATCTTTCATACAATATCCACAACATAAATTAGGGCGTTTATTTCACGTGTTCACCACTTTTCTCAATACCACCGCCATCTCGAGCGGAGTCGGATCACGACCCGACCGGCTAGGTCACCTCATTGGAGGCATTACTTTCAATCCATATTTCATTTCCCGTATCCGGAATTCAATGTCAGCACATTACCACTATGTGTGCAGCATGGTGTCCAATCACGACCCGATCGGCTAGGTCACCTCATTAGAGGCATTACTCCATTTTTATTAGTCAACACTTCAGATCTTTATCCCACACAGATCATAACAATTCCTGGGGAACTCATGGCCACCATCATCACATCGTTTTTCCCTTTCAATATTCATTTTACAAGTTGTGACCATAGACACATATATCAAGGATAATTCAAGTTGCAATCACAGGTAAGTGAGCACATAGCTAGCACGAATAACTCTTTGTTTCAATGTTGGCTTATAGCCCAAATACTTCAACACATAACTGTACTTTTTATCATTTTCTAATTGTCAAGATCGGTACTTTATTCACATTGAGGCATATCCTTCACGAATATGTATAAATACATGCAAATCAATTAATGCGTAATAACAATCAATACACTAGCCAATTCAACTCTTACCATACTTTCGTAAATGACGACAGAGCTAAATTTCTAATAAAAAGTGGGTTTTAGCCATACATACCTCAATAAAGCTTTCCTTACTCTTTTACAAATTTCCGGAACTCTTAGCACTTTGATCTATTGAGTAAAAATTACAAATTAAATCGAGAATTAGAGATGAGATTAAGACTCTAGCTTGGTTCAAGCATATTGACAAACCCTAGAGGTGCAATATGATCTTAGGTCCCTTTTTGAGAGCAATTTATATCACTTTGCACCCTTCTTTAATTCACCACCTCCCACTACTCTAAGGTTTAACATGCATGCAAGGAATCCATTGTTGTACCCATGAATAACCTCACTAATGACCCCCTTATATCTGAGAATAAAACAAACAAGAGTTGGGGTGATAAAGTATTACCTCTTGAGATGAAGGTCTAGGGGTCTTCACTTAATTTTTTTCAAGGATTTAGCCCAATCTTATGGAGTAATTTGATGGGGAGACTTTCCCTTTCTAAGAACCCTCTCTCTCTCTCTCTTTAGAAATGCTCAGAAGAATGCTTAAAATAAGCTATAACACCGGATATATCGATGTGGAAGTCGGGTTAAAAATTAGAAAATGGAGCCCCGAGTCAAATTAATACGATCGCAGAGTTAACATGCGGTCCGCATAATGGACCGCAAAATGCTTCCCTAAAAACTAAACATTCTGGCTCAGTTTGCAGTAAGAATGTGGTCCGCATTCATGTTCTGCGGTCGCAAAGTGCACTGCAGAACTGACCCTCGCAAAATTCAAAGGAAAGTATGCGACGACTATGCGGTCCGCATTTTGATTATCCGACCGCATTTCGACTGCATAACTGACTTCAATTTTAACCAACATTCTGCTTCACTCTGCGGCAGATATGTGGTCCGCATTTTGATTATGCGACCGCATTCTGGACCGCATTTTCTTGCATTTTTCTGGAAACTTATTCTTGACTTTTTAATGCATTATTCAATCCAAAAAGGTCCGCACCGCGGCTCGCAAGCTCGTCGTGAAGTATATTTATGAATTGTTAACACATGCTCCTAACTTGGCACCACGGAATTCGGGCTTTTGAGTAGGGATTTCACGGGGCCTTACATGAAGAATAGCTTAAGGTTTGCTGCTTCTGTCATAAATGCATATGCGGTTCTAGGACCGCAGAAGAGGGACTGCAGATGCGGTCAAACCATCGCAGAAGCGGCCAATGGCCAGGCCAAGGGAAACCACAGAAGCGGTCCAGTCACCTTAGGCCAGCTCCGCAGAAGTGGCTTCGAATCCGCTGAAGCGGTTCCGCAAAAATGGGACCCAGATTTTTTATGCCAGATTCGCAGAAGAGAGCCTCGATCTGCAGAAGCGATTTTCGCAGAAGTGGTCCTCGCACTGCAGAAGTGGAAATCGCTGGGCAGTGAGTTCATTTAATTTGAACTCAAAGGCCATTTATTTCATTTCTACTCCACACTTGGGCGATTTGGGGGCTTCCAAAGAGAGAACTTTAACATAGAATTTTCATTCATACTTAGTTTAAATACACGTACGTTATGTAGATTAAACACCAAAAATTAGGTAAAATCAAAGGGTTAGAGTTAAACTGAGGGTTTTAATAAAACTAAGATTTAATCATGAAATTTGATATGAAATAAACTAGAATTCATATATTATTGATCCTTAGGTAATAAAGAACAACTTTCTTTGAAAAATCTCAAAATCCGGGCACATGGGCCCGGGGTCGAAATTTGGGAAACTTGTGAAAAATGTTGGGAAATTGCTTAAATAGTTAGAATTCGATCTTGTAGCCTTATATTGACTAGTTGTTACTTCATTTAACTAGTTTGTGATCGTTCGGCACCGAATTGAGGACTTGGGCTTGCTTTTGATACTGTAAGTACGCTTTGGAGTGAGGTGAGTCTCCTTTCTAACTTTGTAAGAGGGAACTGTCCCCATAGGAAAAATAATTGAGTAATTGTTGCTAAATGCGGGGGCTACGCACGTGCTAGGTGATGAGAGTCCATGCGTAGCTATTACTATGCTAATCGTCTGGGTAGTTTAGCGCCCACACCATGCTTTATTTACAGAAATCTCTATATTATCTTATTCATACGAGAACCTAGGATATGCTAGAAACTTGAAAGGGGATAAGAACGAACTTGTATGCTTGTTGAATTCTTGCATGGCATTAATGACTATTGATGTGACTTCGTGTGTATACTTGATATTGCTTGTTATTTCTGGATCGGGCCGATTGCCTCGGTATGAATAGATGCATCTATAGGCGCGCAGTCGGCCCTCGGCAAGTGCACAGTTTATTTCTGTTGGATCGGGCCATCGCCTCGGCATATTTGTGCATGCTTATATTTCTCGCCTGAGAGTTTTAAATATTAATATTTCCTTTCATGGCCCGATATAAATTGAGAAATATAACGAAAGTAAATGGTTAATTGGAAATATATTGGAGAGTAGGATTTATATGCCTTATTATAAACTGTTGCTTATTAGTGATTCTTCATGGTTGGTATAATACTTTGATATATTGTTCGACCCTAGTGAGTATCAAGTCGACCTCTCGTCTCTACATTTTCAAGATCAGACGGGATACTCACTCGGTACATATTGTTTATGTACTCATACTATGCTTCTGTACTTAATTGTACAGGATCCGAGGCAGATATATGTGGTTACCAGTCCAGTGCGTGCCCTTGAGCTTGTGGCAGAGACTTCCACGGTGAGTTGCTTCCTTCCTATGCCGCTTAGCAGCCGGATGGAGTCTTCCCTTACTTTTTTTTTCTGTCTTTCCCTATTTCAGACAGTAGGATTGAGAGATCTTTTGTATACTCTATTAGATGCCCAAACTTGTGACACCAGGTTCTGGCACACACTTTGGTAGATATTTATTTTTGGGTTGTATAATTTTGCTATTTACAGTATTCTGCTCTTCTATCTTATTTCCAAATTAAGTATATATTTCACTCATTTATGATTAAAAGCAAGAAAAGAATTTAGAAATGTTTCCGCGTTGGCTTGCCTGACAATAGTGTCAGGTGCCCTCATGACCTATTATGAAAATGGGTCGTCACAACATGGTATCATAGCACTAGGTTCACCTAGGTGTCACGAGTTATAGGCAAACCTGATAGAGTCTTGTTGATCGGTACGGAGACGTCTGTATTTGTCTTCGTGAGGCTATAGAGTATTAGGAAAAATTACTCTTTACATTTCCTGTCATGCAGTGGTTAGTGTACTAAATTTCCCTCTTTTATTCTCTCACAGATGGTGAGAAATCGTACAGCTGACGTTCCGGACCCGAGAGGAGTTGCTCCCCTCGTTGCTAGAGGCCGAGGTAGAGGCCGGGGGAGGGCACCGACTCGTGGTAGGGTACGGGGGAATCCCAGAGCCATTCAAGTAGCACCACTAGCGGATCCTATGGGGATCCTATCATGGAGGAGCAGGGCGAGGTGCCCGCAGCTGAGCCTACCTCGGCGGATTTCATGACAGCACCAGGATTTCAAGAGGTGACGGGCCACATGCTACTGTTCATGGACACTATGACTTAGGCTGGTTTATTTCTAGTAGACCCAGCAACTTCACAGGCAGGAGGGGGAGCCCAGACCCTTACTGCTCAGGCTTCAGGTCATGCAGCTGTAGTATATCAAACTCCGGGTGCACTACCTACAGATGGGCTCAGCCAGTTGCTGTAGTGGCACCCTAGCCCAGGCCAGCTGTGGATGGTGATCCACAGAAGTTATTGGACAGATGGACCAGGCTTCATCCTCCGGTCTTCGGGGGTGAGCGCCATGAGGATGCCCAGGACTTCATTGACAGGTGCAGGGATAGACTGCACAACATGAGGATATTGGAGTCGCATGGAGTTGACTTCACTACTTTCCATCTCGAGGGCAGGGCCCGTAGATGGTGGCAGTCCTATGTTCTTGGCAGGCCAGCGGGTTCTCCTTCCATCACTTGGGGTCAATTCGTACAGTTGTTCTTGGATAGGTACATCCCACCATCTGAGAAGGAGGAGCTGTGGTACCAACTTGAGCATCTTGAGCAGGGTCAGATGTCTGTGACTGACTATAAGGTGAGGTTTTCCCAGTTGTCCCGTCATGCACTCATGATACTTCCTACAGATGCAAAGAGAGTGCAGAAGTTTGTCGCTAGATTTCAGCCCGGGATTCGATTTGGTATGGCTCGAGAGGTGGAGATAGGCACAAAGTATCAGCTAGTGGTCGAGATTGCTTGTTGGATTGAGGGATATCGCCAGAGGGGTAGAGAGAAGATACAGCCGGATAAGATAGCTAGGTTCTCTGGTGAGTTTAGAGGTGCCCCAACTAGGGGAAGAGGTCAGTTTGGGAGGGGCCAGGCTAGTAGGCCACCAGTTTTAGCACCACCTCCTTCCCGGGGGCTCCAGCGCACCCCTATTTCAGTGCTATGCCAAAGAATTCCTATCGCCTGCAGCAATTCAGGGTTCCTCCAGTGGGTATTCAGATCCCAGGGTCCTTCTGATTCTTATTTCAGTGCCATGCCGGAGAGTTCATGTCATCCACCAGCTCTCCAGGCTTCTTCCAGTGGGTCTACGGGTTATCAGGGTCAGCCATTAGGGTAGCAGGTCACCGTCCCGTACAATTATTTTGAGTGCGGAGATTGTGGTCATATGAGGAGATACTGCCCCAGACTTCGGGGCAAGGTAGTGCACCAGGGTTAGCAGCCCATAATTTGAGCACCAGCTGCCCAACCACCTAGAGGTGGAGGCAGGCGGGTAGAGGCCGTCCTAAAGGTGGAGGTCAGGTAGGGAGAGGTCAGCCAGCTACTGTTCAGTCAGGCGGAGGCCAAACAGCCGGTGCTTCAGCTAGATTCTATGCCCTTCAGGCAAGGCCAGATGCATTGGCCTCAGATATCGTCATCACAGGTATTATTTCCGTCAGTGGCAGGGACGCTTCGTTATTATTTGATTCGGGTTCTACTTATTCATATGTATCATCTCTGTTTGCTTGTTCCCTGGTTATTTCTCCTGAGCCTTTGGGCACTCATGTTCATGTGTCTACTCCTGTGGGTAATTTTATGGTTGTGGATTAGATCTTCCGGTCCTATGTGGTCACTTTTTGCAGTTTTGAGATTAGAGCAGATCCTCTGTTGCTTGATATGATCGATTTTGAGATCATCCTGGGCATGGATTGGTTATCTCCATATCACACCGTCCTTGATTGCCATGCTAAGACTATTTCACTAGTGATGCCGGGATCACCGAGATTAGAGTGGAAGGGTTCCACAATTGATACTCCTAGTAGGGTCATTTCCTTCCTGAAGGCTCAGCACATGGTTGGGAAAGTGTGTTTAGCTTATTTAGCTTATGTTCGAGACACCACTGCAAAGTCTCCGATGATTGATTCAATGCTAGTAATCCGAGAGTTCGCCGATGTTTTTCCTTCTAATCTTCTCGACATGCCTCCGGATCATGATATTGATTTCTGTATTGATTTGGCCCCAGGTACTCATCCTATATCTATTCCAACGTACCGTATGGCTCCTAAGGAGTTAAAGTAGCAGCTAGAGGAGTTGTTAGCAAAGGAGTTTGTCAGGCCCAGTGTATCACCTTGTTGCGCACTAGTGCTATTTGTGAAGATGAAGGATGGGACTATGCAGATGAGCATTGATTACCGCCAGTTGAACAAGGTCACCATCAAGAACAAGTATCAGTTGCCTCGTATTGATGATTTGTTTGACCAACTGCAGGGAGCTAGGGTGTTCTCTAAGATTGATATGAGGTCAGGGTATCATCAGCTGAACATTGGGACTCGGATGTTCCGAAGATTGCATTCAGGACTAGATATGGCCACTATGAGTTTCTGGTGATGTCCTTCGGCTTGACAAATGCCCCAGCGGCATTTATGGATTTGATGAACCAGGTATTCAGGCTTTATATTGATTCTTTTGTTATCGTCATCATTGATGACATCTTGATATACTCACGTACCCTGGGGGAGCACGAGCAGCATTTAAGAGTAGTGCTTCAGACCTTGCGAGAGTGGAAGCTATATGCTAAGTTCTCCTAGTGTGAGTTTTGGATAGAGTCAGTGGCATTCTTGGGGCATGTTGTGTCAGGAGAGGGTATTAAGGTAGATCCCAAGAAGATTGAGGCAGTTCAGAGTTGGCCACGTCCTACTTCAGTGACTGAGATCAGGAGTTTCCTGTGGTTAGCAGGCTATTATCGGCGATTTGTGCATGGTTTTTCATCCATTGCATCACCCTTGACTAGATTGACCTAGAAGGGTGCTTCATTTCATTGATCCGATGATTGTGAGGAGAGCTTTCAGAAGCTTAAGACAGCTTTAACTACGGCACCAGTTCTTTTATTGCCTTCCGGTGAAGGGATGTATAAGGTATATTTTGACACTTCACGCGTTGGTTTGGGATGTGTGTTAATGCAGGAGGGGAGAGTTATTGGATATGCTTCGCATTTGCTGAAGATTCAAGAGAAGAATTACCCTGTGCACGATCTGGAGTTGGTAGCGATTGTTTATGCTCTTAAGATATGGAGGCACTATTTGTATGGGGTACCTTGTGAGGCTTATACCGATCACCGCAGCTTACAACATTTGTTCAAGCAAAGGGATCTCAATTTGAGGCAGCGCAGGTGGCTTGAGCTACTAAAGTATTATGACATTACCATTCTTTATCATCCGGGCAAGGCAAATGTGGACGCGGATGCCTTGAGCAGAAAGGCGGAGAGTATGGGTAGCTTGGCATTCATTCCAGCAGAGGAGAGGCCCCTAGATGTGGACATCCAGTCCTTAGCTAACAGGCTTGTGAGGTTGGACATTTCAGAGTCCAGCTGAGTTCTAGCATGCGTAGTTGCTCAATCTTCGCTATTGGGGCAAATCAAGGCCCGACAGTTCGATGATCCACACTTGGAAGTTCTCAGAGAGACGGTACTTCATGGAGGTTCCTAGGAGGTTTCTATTGGTGAGGATGGTATTTTGCGACTCCAGGGTCATCTGTGTGTTCCTAATGTTGATGTTCTGAGGAGGAGGGTCCTAGAAGAGGCACACAGTTCGCGGTATTCTATCCACCGGGGAGTTACAAAGATGTATCGGGACTTGAGACATCATTTCTATTGGCGAGGAATGAAGAAAGATATAGTGAAGAATGTGACCAAGTGTTTGAATTGCCAGTAGGTCAAGTATGAACATCAAAGGCCGGGTGGCCTACTCTAGCGGATGCCTATTTCGGAGTGGAAGTGAGAGTGCATCGTCATGGATTTCGTAGTGGGGTTGCCGCGGACTTTGCAGAAGGTTGATTCAGTATTGGTCATTATGGATAGGTTAACCAAGTCAGCCCATTTCATTCCAGTGGCGACTACCTATACAGCGGAGAGGTATGCTCAGATTTATATTCGGGAGATAGTCTGATTGCATGGTGTGCTAGTTTCCATCATATCAGATTGAGGCCCTCCGTTCACTTCCCATTTCTGGAGAGTCGTTCAGAGTGAGTTAGGGACCCGTGTAGAACTTAGAACAACATTCCATCCTCAAACCGATGGGCAGTTGGAATGGACAGTTCAGATTTTAGAAGATATGGTAAGAGCATGTGTGATTGACTTTGGAGGGCAGTGGGATCAGTTCTTGCCTTTAGCGGAGTTTGCGTACAACAACAGCTATCAGTCCAGCATAGAGATGGCCCCCTACGAGGCTTTATATGGCCGATGTTGTTGTTCTCCTATCGTGTGGTTTGAGCGCGGTGAGGCTAAGTTACTTGGCACTGATTTGGTACAGGATGCCTTGGATAAGGTAAAGTTGATTCAGGAGAGACTTTGCACAGCTCAGTCCACATAGAAGAGCTACACAGATCAGAAGGTACATGATGTATAATTTATGGTTGGCGAGAAGGGTCTCTTGAAAGTCTCGCCCATGAAGGGCATTATGAGGTTCTGGAAGAAGGGCAACTTGAGCCCAAGGTTTATTGGCCCCTTTGAGGTGTTGAGACGAGTTGGGGAGGTTGCCCATGAGCTTGCTTTACACCCTGGTTTATCGGGAGTTCACCCAGTTTCTCATGTTGCTATGCTTCGGAAGTATCATGCCGACCTATCCCACGTGTTGGACTTCAGTACTATTCAGTTAGATGAGAGTTTGGGCTATGAGGAGGAGCCAGTTGCTATTGTTGATAGGCAGGATCACCAGTTGAGGTACAAGAGGATTTCTACAGTGAGAGTCCAGTGGAGGGGCCAACCGGTCGATGAGGCGACCTAGGAGTCCGAGGAGGACATGCAAAGCAGATATCCTCACTTATTCAGTAGGCTAGGTACTCTTCTATGTCTCTTCGAGGACAAACGTTTGTTTAAGAGGTGGAGAATGTAATGACTCGACTAGTTATTTTGCCTTTTAGAACCCTGTTCCCTTAAATAAGACTTCCTATGCTTGCTTTAGCTAATTTATAACTTGCGGGGACGGTTGGTTCGGGAGTTGGAAGAGTTTTGAGTAAAAATATGTCCATATTGTTTCTTTAAGATTCTCTTAAAACATAAAGTTTGACTTCGGTCAACGTTTTGGGAAAACGGACCCGGATTCATGATTTGACGGTTCAGGAGGGTCTGTGGGAAAATATGGGACCCAGGCATATGCCCGAAATCGAATTCCGAGGTCCCTAGACCGAGTAATGAATTTTTATTGGAAATTGTTAAATTGAAGTTTTAACGAATTAAAGAAACTAAGAAATCATTGATTTCCTAGGTACCGGGCTCGAATTTTGGTTCCGAAGCTTGGTACAGGTCCGAAATATCAGTTAAGACCTGCCCGTAAAATTTGGTTTCAATCCGAGTAGCTTAAGGGCGTTTTGGCCCATATAAGAAAATTTATAACTTGAAGTCCAATAGTTTGATTCAATTGGTTTGAGGGAGGTAATTCCAAGATTTAGCATTGTTTTGAGTATTCCGAGGGTTCGAGTAGGTCTTCTTCGTAATTTCATACTTGTCGGTATGTTCGGGCGGGGCTCGGGGGCCCCGAGCGTCAAACGAGCGAGGTTCGAGTGAAGTAGGAAAGTTGAAGAATAGTTGAAGGTTTGCTGCTTCTGTCATAACCGCATCTGCGGTTCTAGGACCGCAGATGGGGTCAAACCATAGCAGAAGTGGCCAATGGCCAGTCCAAGGGAAACCGCATAAGCGGCTTCAAAACCGCAGGAGTGGTTCCACAAAAGCGGTCCCCAGACCGCAGAAGCGGTCCAGTCGCCTTAGGCCAGCTCCGCAGAAGCGGCTTCGAATCCGCTGAAGCGGGATCCAGACCGCAGAAGCGGTCCAGAAATTTTGGGCCAGATGCGCAGAAGTGAGCCCTGAT
Organism: Nicotiana glauca; assembly: GCA_026770625.1. Taxonomy (NCBI): domain Eukaryota; kingdom Viridiplantae; phylum Streptophyta; class Magnoliopsida; order Solanales; family Solanaceae; genus Nicotiana; species Nicotiana glauca. The sequence continues at coordinate 82,500 of MU715583.1, read as the reverse complement.
CTACAGAAGCGGTTTTCGCAAAAGCGGTCCTCGCACCGCAGAAGCGAAAATCGCTGGGCGGTGAGTTCATTTAATTCGAACTCAAAGGCCATTTATTTCATTTCTACTCCACACTTGGGCGATTTGGGGGCTTCCAAAGAGAGGATTTCAACATAGCATCGTAAGGTAAGTAATTTCCATTTATCCTTAGTTTAAATACATGTACATTAGGTAGATTAAACACCAATAATTAGGTAAAATCAAAGGGTTAGAGCTACACCTAGGGTTTTGATAAAAGTAAGATTTAATCATGAAATTTGCTATTAAATGAAATAGAATTCATATATTATTGATCCTTAGATGATAGAGAACAACTTTCTTCGAAAAATCTCGGAATCAGGGCACGTGGGCCCCGGGGTCGGAATTTAGAAAACTTGTGAAAAAGGTTGGAAAATCGTTAAATAGTTAGAATTCGATCTTGTAGGCTTATATTGACTAGTTCTTACTTTATTTAACTAGTTTATGATCGTTCGGCTCCGAATTGAGGACTTGGGCTTGCTCTAAATATTGGAAGTACGCTTTGGAGCGAGATGAGTCTCCTTTCTAACCTTGTAAGAGAAAATTGTCCCCATAGGAATAATAATTGAGTAATTATTGCTAAATATGAGGGCTACACACGTGCTAGGTGACGAAAATTCATGCGTAGCTACTACTATGCTAATCGTCCAGTTAATTTAGGGCCCACACCATGCTTTATTTACAGAAATCTCTATATTATCTTATTTATACGAGCACCTAGGATATGCTAGAGACTTGGAAGAGGATAAGAATGAACTTGTAGACTTGTTGAAATCTTGCATGGCATTAATGACTATTGATGTGCCTTCGTGTGTATACTTGATATTGCTTATTATTTGTGGATTGGGTCGATCGCCTCGGTATGAATAGATGCATCTATAGGCGCGCCGTCGACCCTCGACAAGTGCACAGTTTATTTCTGTTGGATCGGGCCGTCGCCTCGACATATTTGCGCATGCTTATATTGCTCGCCTGAGAGTTTTAAATGTTGATATTGCCTTTTATGGCCCGATATAAATTGAAAAATATAATGAAAGTAAATGGTTAATTGGAAATATTGTGGAGAGTAAGATTTATATGCCTTATTATAAACTATTGCTTATTAATGATTCTTCATGGTTAGTATATAACACTTTGATATATTGTTCGACCCTAGTGAGTTTCAAGTCGACCTCTCGTCTCTACTTCTTCGAGATTAGACGGGATACTCACTGGGTACATATTGTTTATATACTCATACTACGATTCTGTACTTAATTATATAGGATCTGAGGCAGATACATCTGGTTACCAGTCCGGTGCGCGCCCTTGAGGTTGTGGCAGAGACTTCCACGATGAGCTGCTTCCTTCCTATGCCACTCAGCAGTCGGATGGAGTCTTCCCTTACATTTTTTTTCCTGTCTTTCCCTATTTTAGACAGTAGGATAGAAAGATCTTTTGCATACTCTACAAGATGCCCATACTTGTGACACCAGGTTCTGACACACACTTTGGTAGACATTTATTTTTGGGTTGTATAATTATGCTATTTACGGTATTTCGCTCTTCTGACTTATTTCCAAATTAAGTATCTATTTCGCTCATTTCTGATTAAAAGCAACAAAAGAATTTAGAAATGTTTTCGCGTTGGCTTGCCTGACAATGGTGTCAGGCGCCCTCATGACCAATTGTGGAAATGGATCGTGACATTACTTCTTGTTGATTTTGACTTTTTTGTTAATTACCGAACGTGTAAACAAGTTTAAAAAAAAACTTATAATTAGGCAATATTCTCAAACCAACTTATAAACTTTCCAGACATCCTTATAATACATTATATATTAATTAAATTCTTACTAAGTCTTCGTCGTTGACCAAAAATCTTTATTAAAAAAAAGGATGGAAAGATATCAAAGAAATAAGCAAGGAATCAGTAGAGGGAGGCACCTATACTATACAGATGGGAATAGAGAAAGAACAAAAGTTATAGTCAGTCACGGGCACAAATAATTTTGGTCCTATAATAATAGCATTGTTTTAGAGGTATGATTTTGATTTTCTGCAAATGAAACAAAGATCTTTATGTCACACCCTAGAAAAGAAGGTGTATAGATTCTAAACTCAATTATAGAGCAAATATTGAAAATTCTTGGGGGAAGCTACGTTTTATTAAAAGTTCACGATATATTGGAAAGATTGCATTGTTTGCTATTTTTTTTATGATGTTATGCACAAACAATATGAAGAATTGACTTATAATATTATTAAAAAAAGAGTAATTAAGATACGAGGTATAATTATTATATAAAAAGGTAGAGTAAAATCTAAAATAAGATTATTTAATAATAAGGAATGATAAGATGAGATAAAAAATAAGATAACGACATGATCACATAAAATCGGTCGTTCCATAAAGTAACATCTTTCGTCGTTCTGTAAACGGATGTAGCGATACGATACAATAAAATATAAGTAACGATCAAAACAAAAATTGTACTTAAAATACGAAACAGGATTCAAAATGCACCTAAACTATTGAAAAATATTAAAAATACCGTTCATCCACCTATTGGGGTAAAAATACCTCTCTATCCTCTTTTTTGGTTCATTTATCCCCTTTGACCATTAAGTCGGTGATAAATTAAAAATAATTATTATTCTTTTTGTAAAGCTTAAAAAAAATTTGCAAAATATTTTCGTTTTTTTAAACTAATGCACCAATAGCCCACTAATTTAGTAAAGTCTTCTTTTTTTTTTTCCTTTAGTTTTTAGAAAAACCAATTCAGTTTTTACAGGAAAAATATTTTTTTAAATTTTTTTCAGTTTTTTTTAAAGCATTTTCTTGTAAAAACTGAAAAAACAAATTGTAAAAACAAAAAAAATATTTTCATTTTTTAAAACTGAAAAAAATATTTTGGTTTTTAAAAAATATTTTTTTTCAGTTTTTTTAAAGCATTTCGTTTTATTTTTATTTTTTACTTTTTTTAAAAGAAAAAATATTTTCGTTTTTTAAAAAAAATTGAAAAAAAAAATATTTTTCCAAAACTAAGATATTTTGTTGAAAATATTATTTTCAGTTTTAAAAAAACGAAAATATTTTATTAAAAATAATTTTTTTCTATTTAGAAGAAAAAAAAAGCTTTAAAAAAACAGAAAAAAATACTCTGTTGTCAAACTTAATTGTATTTTTGTAAAAACTGAAAAAAGAAGAAGAGAAGAAGTAGACTTTACTAAATTGGTGGACTACTAGTGCATTAGTTTAAGAAAATAAAAATATTTTTTGAAATAGTTTTTTTAAGTTTTACAAAAAGAATAATAATTTTTTTTAATTCAATATTGACCTAACCGTCAAAGGGCATAAGTGAACCAAAAAGGTAGATGGAAGAATATTTTTAGCCCAATAGGTTCATAAACAATATTTTTAAACTTTTTCAAATAGTTTAGGGCATTTTGAACCCTTTTTCGTTTAAAGTATCAAAATAATACAATACAATAAAACAGGTAACAACATCCAAGCAAGCTATTAGAGAAAATAAATACTTTATTTTAGCTATTTTAGTTTATCAATGCTTTTAAAACGAATAAAAAGCATTACAATGTGACCCTTTTACTCGAAAAGGTAGACATGCCATAGTTTACAAGATTTATCTTTTGATTACAAGTCAGAAATGTCACAATTATATATTTACGAAGGAAAACTATATTATTCCTAAACTAGTCGTGTGATCACTAAATGCCAAGCATCATCCTTTGGAATTGTAGATTTAGGAGTCTTTTGGTTAGGTAATAAGTTATATCGGGATCAATTATTCCGGAATTGGTTATTACAAAATTGTTATTTCACCTTTTTACGGGGATAAAAATAATACTACAATTCAGGGATAATTAATTTTGGAATTGTATCGCGACTATCCTAACCAAACGTGAGATAAACTCAATTCAAATTTAATCCCAAGATTAATTATCTCTTATACCTCGTATTAAACGAGCCATAATGCTTTTGAGATCATCAAAACAAAAAGATTGGTCCAAAGTAGTCAACCAAGAATATCCTTAGTAGAATGATATAATAATGCCTTCAACAAATTAGGGAGTTTTGGCGGAAAGAGTTAGCCCATTGTTTGGATTCTACTGTTATAAATAATATTAGGGAGCTGACTTGAAAATTGAGTTGTATATCACTAATAAAAGCTTCTATCTTCTATCTTGCTTGTGTAAAATTTAACCTCATCAACCACTTCATTCTCTTTCTCCTTAGTAATAGGTGCAAGATTCGACTCTCAAAACACCGGGGCCTCACTCAACCTAAAAGAATTTCGCAAAATAGGGACTATGAAGCTTTAAATCTATACTATCGTATTTACTAATGGGCCAACTTTTGACAAAGGGATCTTTACACAAATAACCAGATTGATTCATCACTTATTTAGATTAATTCTTGTAGAAATAGTGTGGGATAACCACTTTTTAACATGACATTTAGTTTTTATCAAGTATTTTTAATGCATGAGTGCTGTGTAAATATTAAGGACATGATGTCCTTAACATGACATTTTGTTTTAATATTTACACAACATTCATGAAGTTAAGGACATCATGTCCTAAATATTTATACAATACCCATGTCTAGCACATGGGTGTTTTGTCCGGGTGGGTAAAAATTTATACGTGGTACTTTATCCTTAATATTTACACAACATTCATGAAGTTAACGCCATCATGTCCTTAATATTTATACAACACCCATGTCTAACACATAGGTATTCTTTTTCGAACGGACAAAAATTTATTAAACATTAACTAAAGAGTAAATATATTTTAAATAGTAGCTAAAGAATAAAGACATTTCTAATCAACGGCTAATTGTGACTTCTTCTTTGACGAAAAACGGTGATCCACTATCTCCTTCGATTTGGGCCCGGGCCTCCCTGAGAGAACAATGGATTGGCCCTCCTCGAGAGCACTGCCTAGAAAACTTTATAGGTTATTGAGAGGTTGTTTGGTAAAAGAAATTTTGGATGTGTTAAGAAAATTTGAAGAAAGAGAAGCAAAGTTATAGTAAGAGTCATCTTGTTTATTAATTTTTTGGGGTTATAGGCGCCATGGTAAGTTATTGGCTAAATGGCTACCAATTGTTTTTAGAGTTGTATAGAACTGCCAGTGCCTGTATTAGAGAAAACGGCATGGAAGTTTTTGGTTTCGTGCATTTTTATTTTGTTTTTCTGATTTTCTTTTATTAATTTAGTTGTAGCTTGCCTTAGTCAAGAGTTCACCCCTCTAGTTGCCCTTCCATTTACATATATCTACAGCAATTGAGGAAAGCTTTCTTATTTCGCCCCTTTTCCATTTTGCCTTATGTTCTTATAACTTAAGAAAACAGGTATAAAAGTTGATGTATGCCTTTGTTGGTTTATCCATACACATTCCTACCACCAAAGTTTGTGGTAAAATTGTAAGTACTCTCCGGCCTCAATCATATACATCAGTTTCGAGCTGTAGTTTCGAGCTCTGAGAAGAATTAAGGAGAATCTTCAATGTTCCTTCTTGTTTGTTTCTTTGTACAATAACCTATTTATATAATAATGAGAAAGAATATTTTTAGCTATCCAAGAGAAGCTGCCCATACTGCCCATGCCTCTGTCCCACTTATGTCCAAGACACCTTTTCTTTTTCACATCATTCGAACAAATAACATTAACAGTTTCCAACAACTTTGTCCAAAGACTGTGAAATAGTTGCGTCGATTTTCTCGATTTTCTTTCCGGCAACACCCTCCCTCAAGTGGGATCCAGTAGATCGGATTCCCAACTTGCTTATAATTGATCGGTGAAGAGGTCCAGATAAGGCTTTGGTGAATATATCTGCAACTTGGGAAGAAGAAGGAACGAAGGATAGTGAAATCAACCCATCTAGCAATTTCTCACGAACGAAGTGGCAGTCAAGCTCTATATGCTTGGTTCTTTAATGAAAGATGGAATTTTTAGCTATATGTATAGCAGATTGATTATCACAGTGAAGCGACACAGGTAAGGAGGGAGGAGCTGAAAGATCTTGTAGAAGGCGGACAAGCCAACTAATTTCCGCAACAAGCCGACGCATAAAATGATATTCTGCTTCTGCCGAAGAAAGGGCGACTATCCGGTTATTTCTTTGATTTTCATGACACCGGACAACCTCCAAGACTTACAAAAAACTCACTTACAGATCGTCGTGTATCAGAACAAGATGCCCAATCGGAATCGCAATAGGCCAAGAGGTGAAAAGAGGGATCCGGAGACATGAATAATCCAAGTCCTGGGTCTCCAGATAGATATCTTAGAGTATGATGAGCTGCCTGAAAATGCCCAGTGCAAGGGGATTGCATATGTTGACTTAGAGTTTGAAAAGAAAATGTGATATCTGGTCTGGTATTCATAAAACAATTCAACTTCCCTAAGAGCCGCCGATAGATTGTTGGATCCTTCAAAGGAGTGCCACAATTAGCTGAAATTTTGATAGTTGGATCCAAAGGGCTTGAGGCTGGCCATTCTTTTAAACAATCGAAATTAGAGAGAAGATCTAGAGCAAATTTTCGTTGAGTGATGACTAATCCTCCAGATTCTCGAAGAAGCTCCAAACCCAAGAAGTAGTGAGCTTCCCAAGTCTTTTATTCTAAATTCGGCATCAAGAAAATGTTTGGTTTCATTAATCTCTTCTTGATTGTTCCCAGTTATTAAGATGTCGTCGACATAGATGGCCAAAATAGTGATGAGATTCCCAGAAGTCTTAAAAAAGAGAGAGTAATCATTCAAAAATAATGTGTATCCTCTAGTCCCTAGAGTAGAAGATAATTTAGCATACGATTGGCGTGATGCCTATTTAAGTCCATATAGTGATTTCCGAAGTCGACACACATGTGAAGGAGGACCTACCAGATCAGGAGAAAATTTCATGTAAACCTATTCGTCTAGATCGCCATGTAGAAAGGCATTATTGACGTCGAGTTGGTGTAAAATCCAATTCCTCTTAACTGCTATGCTCAAAATACATTAAATTGTGGTGATCTTTACTACCGAAGAAAAGGTCTCGGTATAATCAATTTCTTCTCGTTGTATATCTCCTTTTATAACTAATCGAGCCTTTGATCTTTCCAAGGATCCATCTGACTTTAACTTAACTTTGTACACCCATTTACAAGGCAAAGCTTTTCTCCCTTGAGGCAGCTTTACCACGTCCCAAATGTGATTGGAATCCAGTGTTGAAAATTCTTTTTTCATGGCATCCTGCCAACCTGGGTGTTTTATTGCCTGCTGGTAAGAAGTAGGCTCTACAATCTGACATATGAAATTAATTTTATCTTTGTTTTGTTGTGTTAAAGTAGAGACATAAAATGAGTGAATAGGAAAAAAAGGCGGATTACGAGAAATCGCAGAGCAAGCAGATATACATATATAATCTGATAAATACTTAGGTACATTTTGTATTCTATCGGATCTGCGTAAAACCGGTTCTTCTGCTGTAGATAACACTTCATCAAAATTATGGGAAGTTTTAGGATACCTAGAGTATTGATTTGGACTAAAACTTATATCATAAGAAACTTCAGGGGATTGACTCAAAGTGGCCGGTAATTCATGTGACTGAGATGTAGTGTCTTTGAGTGATGAGGGTTCATGTGAAGTAGATTTTCCTTGAATTATCATTGGTTGATCTACTAAATCAGTAGATGAAGGAAAACAAGTAGGAAACAAATGAGACATATGTTTGAATATGAAAAAGGGAAGATATTTTCAACGAATTTCACATCTCTTGAAATAAATATTTGATTTGATTGCAGACTAAGAACTTTGTATCCCTTCTTACCATATGGATAACCTAAAACCATACCTGGTAAAGCCCTAGGATCTAGTTTGTCCCTATTTCTAGAAAGTGTAGATATAAAACACAAACATCCAAAAGGTTTCAAATAAGAATAATCTGGCTGTATTCCAAAGACTACTTGACAAGGAGACCTGTTTTGAAGAACTTTGGAAGGAAACCTATTATTCAAATGTGTTGCAGTAAGAAGGCAGTCACCCAAGAATTTCTTTGGGGCATGTGACTGAAATAATAAAGCTCTACAAGTCTCAATCAAGTGTATATATTTGCGTTCAACCACTCCATTCTGTTTTGGAGTTGCAACACAAGTGGTTTGATGAATTAATCCTTGAGAAGAAAAATAATCTTTAGGAATGTTCCTTGTTCCTAATTCATAAGCATTATCTGATCTTATTACTTTCACTTTGGCAGAAAATTGTCTTTCAATAAGGGCAAGGAAAGATATCAAAATAGGAAAGGCATTTGATTTTGTGGAAAAGAGATAAGTCCAAGTGCTTCTAGTAAAATCGTCCACTATAGTAAGAAAATACTTTTCTCCTTTATATGTTGGAGTGTTATAAGGTCCCCGTGTATCAATGTGAATCAAGTCAAAAAAGTTCTTGGATTTAATAGTGCTGGTTGGAAAAGGTGGTTTAGATTGTCTTGCCATTGGGCAAATTTCACAAGGAAAATCTTTAAGATCTCTAAAAGTGATAGGAATTCCTGTAATGTTCTTCATTGTATGATAAGAGAGATGTCCCAATCTATTGTGCCAAAGTCTTTCAATAGTAGAAACATTGCAACTAGGAATAATTTCATTCAAATTGGCATGACATACAGGACTTAAAGAGTCATCACAAACATGACTCAAAGATTTAGAACAAGTAGACTTGGACACAAAAGGACAGGACTCTGTGGCATTGCACTTAGGTAATTGACTGGCAATTAAAGAAACTTGGACATGGAGCTTTGAAAATTCTAGAGAAGTGTTATCTTTCAGCATGTAAAGACCTATTTTTGCGTCACCAAAAAACTGATGCCTCTTCATTGAAGGGGCCTGTATAAAACACCCATGCTTAGTAAACATCAAAATACAATTAACTTTCTTACAAAGTTGATATACTGACAACAAATTGTGTTTGAATGTAGGGACAACAAACACATCATGAATCTCAAGATCTAAGTTCAAGAACAAACTTCCTACCATTGTAACCTTTACTTTGTAGTAATTAGGTAAATTAACAAAGATGGGATTTGAAAGTTTCTTTATGTTATGAAGCAGGTTCTTATCATATGTCATGTGTTGTGTTACACCTGAGTCAATAATCCAAGTATTATGAAAAAGGTTGGAAAAGAAAGAGGTAAACGTGTGTAGAACAAAATTTGTACCAACAAGGTTAGCACTATGATACACTCAAATTACACTTTAATAAATAGTGTAAGGCGGTCGATATCAGATATAATAACCCAACAAGGTTAGGGTCGAATCCCATAGGGAATATGTATGAAAAGGTTACTAGAATAGTGTGTTGCTCGACTAAAGTCATAATTCTATCCAGTTAACGGTAACAAGAGTGTAAATTAATGGTAACAAGAGTATGAATTTAGTTTGTTTTGAAGTAGCAACTAATTGGAATATTGAAGGTGTAATTAATAGGATTAAAGAAACCAAGGTTGTGTTCCCTTTAATAAAATGTAATGCTATCGGTGTTAATATAATATATTTCTAATGGTCGATCCTTTTGATATGCAAATGATGTCTAAGTGACTACCCAATATTTCCCAATAGTTGGGTAGTATTTCCTCTTTATAATTTTCCAAAATGTAAAAGAGTTGCAATTAATAACAATCAATATATGCCAAATAAAACTCACTTATCCCTAAGTAATTTTATTAAACAAGGTTTAAAGCCTTGAGTCTTTGATATTTACTTCTACCAAATTCTAACCCACTTTTCCAAGAAAAGTAGAATTTAGTTGCACTTGTTAATGTTTGAAACCACCAACAATAAATGAAGCACGAGAAATAAATAAATATCAACCAACTATTATATATATATTCGATGTTAAACACCCATTAACATAACATCCATTTAGAGTTCACAACCTTAGTATTTAAAGTTAGGTACTCATACTACAATATAAAATACAAAGAGTATTTAATGTCATAAAAGCTTACAAAGTAGAGAATCTTCACCCAAAAGCTTCTAAAAGTGAAGAATATTAATGTCTTGGAATGTAGTCCAAAGACTGGACAAGATGAGCCCACAAAACCATCATAAAACTATTTATATTGAACTGAAAATCGGGACAAAAAATGGACAAAAATACCCTTTCAGGTCAGAAATGCGACTGCATTCTCGTCGCAAAGCGTATATGTGGTCTGCATCTTAAACGTCCCCATCGCAGACTGAAACCCTATTTTCGGATCTTCATCGCATTCCAATTATGCGATTCGCATTGTAGAAATGCGATCGCGTTTTGCATCGCATCTTCGTCCTTCAACGACCTTCGTGATTGATTTGCGGTCCACTTTGCGGCTCGCGGACAGGTTCTGCGGTCGCTTAATGGACCGCATTCTTGACTTGAGATTTACCTAGAGCTCTACTTGTCTATGATTTGAGTGTGCATTTTACGGCTCGCACCTATGATCTGCGATCGTATAGAGTGTCGCAGACCAACCTTTTTGCTATATTTTTCTCTTTTCTTGTCTTTTTGCTTCCATTTCCATGCTCTTGGGTCTTTAGTCCTTATGTACTGCAGAAATACCAAAACTACATATGTAACAACCCGACTGGTTATTTCGAGTCCTAGCGTGTTGTTCAACAGTCTGAGGCCATGAGTAACTTCATTTCAGGTATTGTGACTTGTTCGCATGGTCGGAATTTTAATTCAGGAAGATCAGAGTTAATTTAAACGAAAACTCTCATTTGAGAAGATTAAAGCTGAAAAAATGAACTAGGATTGGAATTTTGAGTAAACAACCTCGGAATCAGGATCTGAAGGTTCCATCAGGTTCGTATGATGATTTTGGACTTGGACGTATTCTCGGATTGGGTTATGGATAACCCGGGAGCGTTTTGGCGCCTATTGTGGAAGTTAGCATTTTAGAAGGAATTTCTTAAGTTTGGCTTGAAGTGCATTTCAGTGTTATCGATGTCTGTTTAGGATTCCGAGTCTGGGAATAGATCCATATGGTGATTCTAGAGTTGGGAGCGCGATCGAAAGTGAATTCGGAGGTTCGTAGGTCATTTTGAAACCATTTGGCTAAAGATAGGAATTTGAAGGTTTTTGAGAAGTTTGACTGGAGGTTGACTTTTTGATATCGGGGTCGGAATCCAATTCCAAAAGTTGGAGTAGGTCTGTAATATCAAATATGATTTGTGTGCAAAATTTGAGGTCAATCGTACGTGATTTGATAGGGTTAAATATCGAAAGTAGAAGTTTGAAATTCTAATGTTCATAAAGCTTGAATCGGGGTGTAATTCAAGGTTTTAGCATTGTTTGTTATGATTTGAGGCCTTGAGCAAGTTCGTAATGTATTTTGGGATTGGTTGGAGTCCCGGGGGCCTCAGGTGGATTTCGGATGGTTAACAGATCGATTTTCGCCTTGTGAGGATTGCTGGTTTTCTGGTAAAAGTGCAGCAGATTTTTACTCTATGCGATCGCATGAGGAGGTCTGCGATCGCATAGAGCAAGGGGAGAGGAGTTTGAATTTTGGCGTATGCGATCGTAGGAGGTGCAATTCGATTGCATAGGAGGAAGGCTGGACCCTATGTGATCGCAGGCCCCTCTATGCGATCGGATAGTACAATTTGGGAGGCAGTATTTTGCATTCCAATTATATGGTTTCAATTATGCGGATCGCATGGCAGAAATGCGATCGTATTTTGCATCGCATCTTCGTCCTTTAGCAACCTTCATGGTTTATTTGCGGTCCACTTTGCCGCTCGCAAACAGGTTCTGTGGTCCCATAATGGACCGCATTCTTGACTTGAGATTTACCTAGAGCTCTGCTTTTGTCTGCGATTTGAGTGTGCATTCTGCGCTCGCATCTATGATCTGCGATCGCATAATGTGTCGCAGACAAACCTTTTTGCTAAATTTTGCTCTTTTCTTGTCTTTTTGCTTCCGTTTCCATGCTCGTGGGTATTTAGTCCTTATGTATTGCAGAAGCACCAAAACTATATAAGTAAAGGAGATAATTGCATTAAAACAAACTAAAATCTAAGCAATTAGTATTAAAATGTGCCGAAATTCTCCGGCACATCACACTAACACCAGGTTCAAGTTTTGAGGTTGATCCACTAGATCCGTGCGCTGTCTGGAACATTTGGATTAATTTTTCACATTGTTCTTTGGTAAAGCCTTGACTGTTGACTGAAGTTAGTACTGCATTTGCTCCGGTACCTGCACTATCTCCTTCTTCGGTATTTACTACATTAACTTGATGGTTTCCATAGCCCCTTTTCCTTTGTTTGATTAAATTGAAATGTTCCGGATAACCAACCAACTTGTAGCATTTTTCTTTAATATGTCCCATCTTTTTGCAATATCTGCAGTACAACTCATGTTTCTTCTAATTAGAGTTTGAAAGTTGATTTCCTCCTTTGTTCTCTATGTTTCTCCTTTGTCCGTTCCATCTCTGTCCAGTCAACATAAAAGCAGCAGATTCAGTAGAGACATGAGTACCTGAGTGTATCTCCCTTTGAGTTTCCTCATGTAAGATGATTGAGTAAGCTTGTGCAGTTGTGGGGAGTGGTTTCATCATCAAGATATTACCTCTTACTCCATTGTAAACATCATTCAGCCCCATTAGAAATTGTATTAGCTTTTGGTCCCCATTCACCTTGTGGTTGTATGATTTTGTACCACATTTGCAGTCACAGTTGCAAGTCATAAAAGTATTTAGGACCTTTATTTGATCCCAGATTCTCTTCAGCATAGTGAAATATCCTGCCACATCATTAGTTCCTTGGTTGATGTTGTTTAGCTCTCTTTGTAACTGGAACACCTTAGTCCCATCAGCTTGCCCATAATGCTGCTCTAACTCATTTCATAACTCTTCAGCCGTTTGAGAGTAAATAACACTCTCTCCAATGTCCTTGCTGAGACAATTGAGCAACCAAGCAATGACTATGTCATTGTACCTCCTCCATTGATCTTGCATCGGTGGATCTGTTGGCATGGTATAAGTTCCATTAATAAATCCAAGCTTGTTCGTAGCGGATAAAGATATCAAGACGCCTCTACGCTAGTTTGCATAACTAGTTCCATCAAAGTTTATATTGATGAGATCCATTCCCGGAGAATCTGAGGAGTTCAGAAAATAAGGATGACAAGCATCTATTTGTTCAGCCAATGTCTCAGCCATTTTTAGATCAGAAAAAATATTTTCAGTGTCTGATCCAACCATCTTTGTATTGATGGATATTCAAAGAAGAAGGAGAACAAGAGAAAATTGTAAAAACAATATCTTAGTGATGCCCTGATACCATGAGAAGAATTAAGGAGAATCTTCAATATCCCTTCTTGTTTGTTTCTTTGTACAATAACCTATTTATATAATAATGAGAAAGAATATCTCTAGCTATCCAAGAGAAGCTGCCCATATTGCCCATGCCTCTGTCCCACTTATGTCCAAGACACCTTTTCTTTTTCATATTATTCGAACAAATAGCATTAACAATTCCCAACAACTTTGTCCAAAGATTTTGAAATAGTTGCATCGATTTTCTCGATTTTCTTTCCGGCAACAAGCTCTGAGTATGAAGTCATGTTTGATAGAAAAAGTTTTACCTTTATAGTGGAATTTTTCGATACGATCTCGAATTAATCGAACCCCAAAGCAAATATCAAACAACGAGTGTGGAACCAAAAAGATATATCTCATACACGTTCTTGGCATCTTCTCCAATATTCAAGAAAATAACGAAAACATAAAAAGGGACTCTGAACATTGTCCAGTAAAATAAGGGAATAAATTATAATGCACTCGTAATTTATGCGACATGAAACGGGCGAAGGGAGCAGCACACCAATTTTGAAATGTCTATTCGATTACTAAATCTCTATGGAATCATTTAAAGATAAAATAGTATATTATATACACCTTAGACAAGAGTAATAATGTAATATGCATACATATTAAATATAATATCATTAGAATTGTTATAAATAGAATTTTATTTATGGTGAATGTGTATATTAGAGAGATTCTAGGGTTTATTACTTGGTGGCTAAGTGACCCTCTCCCTATAAATAAAGGTAATTATTCCATTGTAATTCATCCCAATTCAATAAGAATTCTCTCTCCCTACTTTTCTCTACAATATTGTTCTTCTTCTTTTATTATTTCATAACACGTTATCAGCACGAGACTCTAAACAATTGATTAGAAGCTTTGGGATTGAGCATAATGTTTGTTAATTACTCCATGAACTTTCTTCATGATTAAATTCTTGATTTAAGGTAAGTATTTTACCGTATTTTTCTCTTTTATTCTATACTTTGATTTTAAATACAAGCAAAGACAAATAAAGTTTGATTATAACTCTAATGGAGTTTGTAAGAAATTATAACCACCTGAAGGTTTAAAATTTCTATGCCTCGCCATGATCAAATTTATGTATGATTGTGCGCAAAGAATTGAAAACCCGTCTCATTGAATTTGCTCCATTCTCATTCCCTTAAGAGAATGTGATAGCAGTATATGATAAGTCTGAAAGAAAATAAAATTATTACTATAAATGTATCAATGGATATAGACGTGGCAATAGACGAAATTATAAATCTTCATCATTTGTGGTAATGAGAACAATAAGGATTCTCAAAATAATCTTTCACTCTGTGAAAAATAATTGTCATCGATTTGACATGAGATTTTGTAAAGCACACATAGATGATTATGATCCATCCATGATGTGAATGTGACAACATCTGATTTACATATTCATTCTTCAAAGAATATGTACATGCTAGTGGTAGTGAATATATCGCACTCACCTCGAAAACGAAGTTTGAGATGATATAAGAAAATAATGTCATTATTATGGCATGAATGGTCATGGGCCACGTACCTATTGTATGCCAAAATATTTTGACATTATGATTATTAAAAGACAACGGTAATACAAGAAACAGATCTTGCATATAATTTTGACCATAACCATAATGGTATAACTTTCTCTTTAAAAGAGATATTCACCATATATGTGTTGATGAATATGTGGTACTACAAAATTAATTGAGAACTCTGCAAGAGCCAATTATACTATTTTGGAGAAACACAATTAATTACCAATAATGTATTGTGTTGTAGTAAGTCTCAAAGAAACTTATTCAGTTTCCAAAGTATACGCAAAAGCGGTTGATTATATTGAGACTATAAATAAAGGAAAGATTTAATATTTTCTATTACTACAACTTGTAACGGGGTAGTATGTATGTAAAAAGCTACCCACTTTATTCTCCAATTTGTACTACATAAACAAAAGAATACCATAATGAAGTGTATATTTATTAATATAAAAGCTCATATCATAATAAACTTGGTGTTTATTTATAATTGCACACATCATGGTGTAAACCTGAAGTTTATCAATATTGATAATTTATCCAGTTGGCATAATTGGTTTAGCCATGTTAATTCAAGTATGATGTGCAAAAATAAAAGAGAATTCACATGGGTAAATATTAATAAACAAAAAAATTCTTTATGAATTCTCTTACATTGCTTGTTCTCATTAATTAATAGACCAATTAAAATTGGGATTGAATCCCATGAATGCTGGAAATATCAAAGGCGAATATGGGCCCATTCACCTGTCATGTATACCACATAAGATGCATCTACGAGATGGTTACATGTGAGATTATTATTAACCCGCAACATGGTGTTTGCGAGGTAACTTGCTCAATAATTTGATTTAGAGCATAATTTCCAGATTTTTTATTCAAGACAGTTCATCTTGATAAGTTAGTTTACATCATAGTTGGTTTAGCAAGATGATTTATTGAGTGCCTCCGCTTAATAGCTAAACTATTTCTTATGAGAATAAAGTAATATATATGTTTGATATACATTATATACGAAAGTATATTATTTTCTCCCCTCAAAATGGTCTAGGGTAAGGAACCAAATAATTTTATATGATTATTATTTATGTGCGGTGTATATTTTGATTAACACCATAGCGCACAAAGATGTGTTCTCAAAGTTGAGGAAACAAGTTAGATTTTCTAACACGAGAGGGAGACAAGATAAACAGTTGAGAAAAAGTTACGTGTAATGAATTATCATGTGTACATCTAGATCCTCGAATAAAATAATATGAACTTGAAGTTCATAAAAGATAGTTCATCTGTAATATATTGCAAAGCATGCCAGATGCATTTGCTGACCCAAAGAAAGTAACTATATTCTTATTGCAAATGCTCTTATTAAGTTCTAGAAGGACAAGTGGCACGCTTAAAGCATATAGACAAATCGTTTTCAAATAAGCTTCTTGATAAAGAAGATGAGCAAATGATCAAAATGATCATAATAAATGAGGCAAGTGATCTAGAAGATCACATGACATAACAGTTCATAAAATCTCATGAGAGATTCAGGTACCAGAATATATGAATGAAGATATCTCTATGTTATGTCTTTATGAAAAATAAGGAGGTCAGAACCGATATAAAATGTTTGTCGACGACATCTATAATAACATTAAATATATATGAGGATCTTAAGTCAAGAGAAACAATTCAAGTAGAATTGATTTCATATGAAAGACATGTTGTTTTGGACCTACAGTTCAAACACCTGAAAGTATAAAGTCAATGATATTGTAATTTATCCCAAATCATTAAGAATTCTCTGCAAATCATTAAGAATTCTCTCTCACTAATTTTCTCTGCAATATTATTCTTCTTTTATTGTTTCATAATGTCACGACCCCAAACTGGACACGGTCGTGATGGCGCCTCTCGTTAAGACAAGGTCAGCCGATACAATTTCCCAAGTGAACCATTTTCCATTAAAAGTTTTTTTATACCATTTATAAATCGTTAATCTCATAATGAACATTTAAAAGAAAAATACGGAACGATTACACAAGCCCGACATCGGAGTGTCACAAGTCATGAGCATCTACCAAGGTCTACATATAACAAAAACAATAAAATGTACTAAGTACAGAAATGAAATGAGACGAAGGAAGCGGTGTTGCGAACGTCATGTAGCCACCTTGCTAACTCTAATGACTCTGCGTTTGAGCAACCAACACCTGCTACCGGGTTCCGAAATAACTGAATATGCACACGAGGTGCAGGGAGTAATGTGAGTACTCTAAACCAGTAAGTAATAAGAGTAAATAAAGACTGAGCAGTAAAAAAATCACGTATACCACATCATGGCACCACAAAGGATACTGCATATTTCAGAAAACATGGTACAAATAAAATCACTTCGTTACATTACACTTCCATCTTCAGTAAATTCCTTTAGAAAAAATCTTTCTAACCTTTCCCACAGAGGTTTAATGAAATATATATATAGTGAAAGTGATGAAAATCGTATTGAGCCCCTCGGGGAAATCATAGTTCTTATACAGCCCCTCGGCATAACAGAAATTTACAGCCATTTCATAACTTAAAAACTTCAGTTTAAATGAATGTTATTTCAGACATTTGTTCAACATTTTTCAATAGAGGCTCAGTCCAAGGATGAGTGAAAGTATTAATTAATCAACATGTTCAATAGAAACTCACTTTAAATAAGATTGAAAAATAGTAAGTTCATAAACTGGCCCTTCAATGAAAGCATCACTCATGTAAATGTACATATACAACCCCTCGGGCAAGCCTCTCAGTCACTCATGACTCAACTATTACCAATCAGCGCTCACACTCAGCACTCACACTCAATAGGTACCATATAATAACTGCTGCGGCATGCAGCCCGACCCATATATATAGTCGACTGCGCCCACTGGGGTGTGTAGACTCCAGAGGGGCTCCTACAGCGCAAACGCTATATCGTTGTGGCGTGCAGCCCGATCCAACATATCGCTGCAGCGTGTAGCCCGATCTATATATATATCGATGCGGCGTGCAGCTCGATCCATGTACATATATAAAAAAATATTGCTGCGGCGTGCAACCCGATCCATAGATATGTAATTCTTTATGACCAGACCCTCGGCCTCTCTCTTAGCCATTAACCTCACAATCAGACTCTCGGTCTATCCTAGTCATCAACCCCACGATCACTTGGACCATCAGTAAAACAGGGAACTCAGCCCAAACTATTTTCACATTTTTAAGAAATACAGTGATAAAATCAGATTTAAACAATAAACAGGTAATACATGACTAAGGATATTCTTTCAAAATAAATAGAGTAAGGAAAAATAGTGAAAGTGCCCCTAAGGGTCTTAGCAGGTTGGCACAAGGCCCCCTAACATGGCATATATCCCAAAATATGAAATAAATCTCTAGAACATGGAATATCATAAGATTTCAAATCAAATACGCGACTTAAAAAACATACGGGACAGACCAAGTCACAATCCCCAGTGGTGCACAACTCCACGCTCTCCATTTAGCGTGTTCGTCACCTCAAAGTAACACAACGATGTGTAATTCGGTGTTTCAAACCCTCAGGACAGTATTTACAAATCACTACTTACCTCAATCTGAGCAAAAATCCTACTCCACAATGCCTTTATCTCTCAAATCGACCTCCGAATGCCTCGAATCTATCCATAATAATTCGATTAAGTTAATAGAAATTATAGGAATTAATTGTACATGAAATTCTACATTTCCATTAAAAATCCGAAATTGCACTCAAAATTCGCCAGTGGGACCCACATCGCGGAATCCGGCCAAACTCATAAAATCCGACAATCCATTCCGATACGAGTTCAACCATACCAAAATTATCAAATTTCGACAATAACTCGGTCTCCAAATCTTAACTTTTCATTTTTGAAATGTTTTGCAAAATTTTCAATATATACCATTTAAATCCGAAATAAACGATGAATATAACAATTTATTTATGAAATATAATCAATTTCATATATAGAACACTTACCCCAAATGTTTTTCTTGAAAAATCTATTGAAAATCGCTCTTCCTGAGCTCTACAATTGTCAAAAATAAATAAAAATGGCTAATTCCCGAATATAAGTTGTTTTCCAGGCAAGTAACATCTATGAAATGCAACTTGAACTTATTTCCAGCCAAAATAAAAGGCAGTCTCAACCTTCACTAAATTCGTCATAACTTTCTGTACGAATGTCTGAATGATGAATGGTTTAACTTTATGGAAACTAGAATCCAATGGTTACAACTTTCATGTTTTACAAATTTTCAGATTCCTTATGGATTTTGAGGTATAAGCTTCCAAAATAGCCTCCTCGCATCAAACATTTCTGGAAAATTTCAAAACAGCTTTACTAACCCTTATTCAATCGATCATAACTTTCTGTACAACTACCAAAATAATTAATGATTTAGCTTTCTGGAAACTAGGATGCAAGGGCTACCACTTTAATGTTTTGTAAATTTGTATATTCCTTATGTATTTTGAGATATAAGCTTCCGAAATAGGCTCCACGATTGCATAGTTGCTGTCCAAGACAACTTCTGTGTTGGTTTTTAAAAGTTGGGGCAACAAAAATATTAAAAGTATTGATAGAAAATATCTCTCAAATTATTTTATTAAGCATAAGAAGGCTTTAAATAGACAATCAAGAACATAATATGTAGAAAATCTGCATTGGAGGAATTGAAAAATTCCAAAATATCTCAACTATCCTAAAAAATCTAACTTAAATTTGAATTCCAAAAAGTAGATCTATCCAAAAACTAATTAACTTATTATGCTAAAAAAGTTACTGCAGTAACTGAAAGCAACAAAATTTCAACACTCCTCCTTTGCTTCAGTTGCTGCAGTTAAAAAAATTTGCTCCTCCTCAATTCTTGCTTTGGTTGTTTATTCTTGAGGATTGTTTTGAGCATCGCTGAAATTGCTCACTTTTGTAGTGCAGTTCATTTTCTTTTTTTCTTCTATCTTTTTCGTCATATGGTTTTGTGCATGAAGAACATCCTTAGTGACCTTGTCTTATCTAAAATCTCTTTTAAAAGTATTTGGTTTTGGACAATGATAGTGTGACGATCCGGCCGGTCGTCTTAAGAATTAATGCCACGATCTCCTATTAACTGCTTTCCCCAAGTTTATTTATGCTATTTTGATTTTTCGAGACGTTCGGTTTTGAGTTTCAGAGAGTTTTGGGACACTTAGTCCCTAAATGAGAGCTTAAGTGTTGGAAAATTGCCAGTAGTCGGAACAGTATGAAGACAACCTCGGAATGGAAATCCGATGATTATTTTAGCTCCATTAGGTGATTTTGGGCTTGGGAACGTGTTTGGAATGTGTTTTGGAGGTCCGTAGCTAATTTAGGCTTGAAATGCCGAAGTTTGAGTTTTTGAAGTTTTCGGTCCAATACTGAGATTTTGATCCGAGGCTCGGAATGGAATTCCGGAAGTTGCAATAGCTCCATCATGTCATTTGGGACGTGTGTGTAAAATTTCAGGTCATTCAGACGTGTTTTGGTTGGTTTTCTGATCGAAAACGTATTTTGATAAAATTTGAAGTTCTTAGGCTCAAATCCTTGATTAATTCGAGCTTCCGGTGTTGTTTTAGGTGGTTTAGGGATTGGTAAAAGTTTGAATGATGTTATGGGGCATGTTCGTAGGTTTGGTTGAGGTCCCGAGGTCCTCGGGTGTGTTTCGGATGCTCAACGGGTTTTTTTAGAACTTAGGAGGTATCAGATTTTTGCTTCAGCCGTTGGAGACATTTTCCTTCCCTGCGATCGCATCTTTACCCCCGCGATGGCATAGTGCAAATTCGTAGGGGGGTCGATTTCCTTCTATACGATCGCATTATATGGATCATGTTCGCATAGTGCCGCCCATTCCTTTTTCGCATTCGCAATCCCATCCCTGCGTTCAAATTGAAGAAACAGAGCCGGTGGCTCAATGATCAAGTTCTTCTATGTGATCGCATTGTATTGTTCGCGGTAGCAGAAGCCTGTTTCCATCTATTCTGCAATCGCATGCATATTCTCGCGTTCGCATAGGCCTTTTTCCTGGAAGCCTTTATTTTATTCTACAGAATCGCATCCCTATTTTCTCGCGTATCATTAAATAATTGGGTAGATATAAACATTTTAAAACGAGGGTTTAGCCATTTTTAACAACGCTCAAGCTAGGGAGCTTGGATTTGAGGGAGATTTCGAGGGTTTTTCAGAGGCAACGATTGGGTAACAATTCTCTACTCCCTTATGCTTAAAACCCACTAATCTAATCACGAATTTATCCTTAATTTCGGAATGTTTGAATGAAAAGTAGGGAATACTTCATAGCCCAAACTATTGAGTTTTGAGTGGGTGTTTAACACCCGATTTGGAAGATTTTTATATGGTTAGACTCATGAGAGTACGAGGGTTCTGAAAATATCAAAATTATCCGATTTCGAGACGTTGTCCTGAGGGGCGTTTTAGTCATTCTACTTAAATTTGTGTCTTAGCTTTAAGTTAAATAGTATAATTAGTTGCTTGAGATGTTATTTACGATATTTAATTTAATTGAATAGATTTGGGCCATTTGGAGTCGGATACTCGTGGCAAACGTGTAGTTTCGAGTTGATTTTTGAGCCAGTTCGAGGTAAGTGGCTTGTCTAACCTTGTGTGGGATACCTTTTCCCTTAGGACATGATATTTAATATTTGAATGCCTCGTACGTGGGGTGATGAGCACATACTTGAGCTAATTGTTGAAAAATCCATTTTTACTTGAACTATTTCAATTGAGTTTTCTTGCCAATCTATTTATTCTAATTGTAAGCTTTCCCTGTGTTAGCTTAGAGAAGCATGTTTAGTTGACATACATGCCTATTTACTTAAACTATCTGGTTTGTATTCCGTGAAGCATGTTAGTCTAGAATTTACTATTGCTTGTTCTAATTTTAGCATTATTCTTGTTGTTGAGCTGTTATTGTATGTTTTAAATTTGGGACTACGGGACGACATCCCGGGAGATCCCCTGTATGTGATGTGTTCTCGACTGAGAGTGCGGGATACCAAGAGATCCCTGGCACCTATATATATAAGTATTGGGGATACCAAGAGATCTCCGACTTGCTATTGAGGATACCAAGAGATCCTCAGGATACCAAGAGATCCCCGAATTTCTATTGAGGATAGCAAGAGATCCTCGGGATATCAAGAGATCCCTCGTGTATACGGTGAGGATACCAAGAGATCCTCGGGATACCAAGAGATCCCCGGTTATCATTCCTGTTGTGAGCAGCATTTCCTTGTATTTCCTTGTTTCTGCTTTCTATTACTGATTCCTTATTTATCCTGCTCAGATTTTCGTTGTTGACTTTATCTATACTATTTTCCTTATCCTATCATTTATTATGTTTTATCTCAGTAGGGCCTTGACCTTTTCTCGTCACTACCCAACCGAGATTAGGCTTGGCGCTTACAGAGTACCGCTGTGGTGTACTCATGCATTTTCTGTGCAAGTTTTTCATGTGCAGATCCAGGTACCCCCACTCAGGCGCACTATCCTTGAGATAGGGAGAGCTACGGAGACTTCGAGGTATGGAACCTTCTATCATACTTTTGTTGCAATCATCTCTAGAGATTTGAGCATTTTCAGTACTTCTTCTATCTTGTGTTCCCGCGAGTTTTCGGGTTTTGGGGTGATATTGTAGACTTCCGCATTATTGGGTTGTAGATGCCGAGCAACATTTATATACAGTTTTCTTTTAGTTGTTCAGTTTTAATTAATTATCCCACAAGTTATGTTATTTTCCGCATTGTTAGGCTTACCTAACAATGCATATTATCCCGCAAGTTATATTTATTTTCTAGTTATAGGGACTAGGTGCCATCACGACATGTTCATGGAGAGCGAACTGGGGCCGTGAAAAGTTGGTATCAGGCTCTAGGTTCATAGGAGTCTCGGAACACATGCCGGTTTATTAAAATCTTGCGGATTGGTACGGAGACATCTATACTTATCTACGAGAGACTATAAAACTGTTAGGAAAATTTACGCTTCATTTGATTTCCTTGTCGTGCGATATTTTGACATCACAAATTCTAAACTTCTATCTTCTATTCTCTCGTAGATGGTGAGGACACACACTACTCGGGAGGATCAAGCACCCGCGCCCCTAACTGCAGCCGTCAGAGGCCGGGGTAGAGGTCGAGGACGCGCACGTGGTGCAGCTAGAGCACCTGCCGAGTTGCCGCCAAGGTACCATCAGTAGATCCAGCCGGAGCCCAGGCACCTAGCACACCTACTAGTGCCACTACTACTCCAGCTCTCTAGAAGACTTTGGCTTAGTTCATGAGTATGTAAACCACCTTGGCTCAGGCAGGGTTGCTTCCCCTTGCTGCAGCCACATCCCAAGCCGGAGGAGGAGCATAGACTCCCATCGCTCGCACTCCTTAGCAGCAAGTGCATGTTGAGCAAGTTGCCAATATTATTCTAGCACCGTCGGCAGTGCCCATTCTGCCCGAGGACAGGGCAGCGACTTCTGAGCATGAGCAGCTGAGGCTTGAGAGGTTCAAGAAGTACACGCCTCCTATATTCAGTGGATTAGCATCAGACAATGCCTTGGGATTTCTAGAGGAGTGCCACTGTATTCTTCGCACCATGGGCATAATAGAGTCTAGCGGGGCTCCTTTTACTTCTTTCCAGCTTCAGGTGGCCGCCTATGATTGGATGCGTACTTATGAGATAGATAGTCCAGCTGAGGCTACCTCACTGACCTGGACCCAGTTCTCAGATATGTTCATGAGAGAGTTTGCCCCTTAGAACCTCAGGGAAGCATGGCGCGCAGAGTTTGAGCATTTGCGCTAGGGTACTATGACAGTTTCGGAGTATGCTATCCGCTATACCAGGTTGACCAGACATGTATCGACCTTGGTTGCTACAGTCCGTGAGAGAGTTTGCAGGTTCATTGAGGGTCTTATTCCACCAATCAGATCTAGCATGGCTCTAGAGTTGGAGATGGACATTCCTTATTAGCAAGTAGTGAGCATTGCTAAGAGGATCGAGAGTATGCTCGCTAGGGAGCAAGGGGAGAGGGAGGCCAAGAGGTCTCGAGAGTCGGGAGACTATTTTGGTGCCCGTACCTTAGCAGCATGTCTTCATTGTAGAGGTTATATGGGTCACCTTGTTCATTCAGCTCTTCTAGCAGCCAGTAGTGTTCCAGCTCTGCCTATACCTCAGGAGCCTTACTATGCACCTCCAGTTTCTAGCGCGCCTCCTGCGCGGGGTGCTTCCAGAGGTCAGTCCAGCAGACCTAGCCCTAGTCAATCACAACCACCGCGCCCTCCCAGAGCTTATTTTGAGTGTGGTGACACCCGCTATGTGGTGAGGGATTTCCCTAGACTTGGGAGGAGTGCACCCCCATAGACTTCTCAGATACATCGTGTTCCTCGAATTTCTCAGTCCATGATCACAGCTCCAGCTACTACCCTATTGACCCAGCCGGCTAGGGGCAAAGGTTGGGGAGGTAAAGGTTGCCCCCGGGAGAGGGGCCAGGCCTGATATTATGCTATTCCTGCTCGTACCGAGGCTATTGCCTCCGACTCTGTCATTACAGGTATTATTCTGGTTTGTCATAGAGAGGCTTCGGTTCTATTTGATTTGGGCTCTACTTATTCTTATGTGTCTTCTTACTATGCTCTACATTTGGGTGTGCCTGGGGATTCTTTGAGTGCCCCTGTTTATGTTTCTACTCCTGTGGGGGATTCTCTTATTGTGAAACACATTTATTGGTCATGTCTGGTTACTATTCATGGTTTTGAGACCAGAGCAGATATTGTTACTTGGTATGGTTGACTTTTATATTATCTTGGGCATGGACTGGTTGTCGCCCCATTTTGCTATTTTTGATTGTCACGCCAAGACTGTGACGCTAGCTATGCCAGGTATTCTGCGTGTTGAGTGGAGTGGTACTTTAGATCATACTCCCAGCAGAGTTATCTCTTTCCTTAAATCTCAGCATATGGTTGAGAAGGGGTATGCCGCGTATTTAGCTTATGTGAGAGATGTCAGTGTTGATACCCCTTCTATTGATTCAGTCCCAGTAGTATGGGATTATCCCGATATGTTTCCAGCTAATCTTCCGGGCATGACAAATGATAGAGATATTAATTTTGGCATTGATCTGTTGCCGGGCACGCAACCCATTTCCATTACTCTGTACCGTATAACTCCTCCTAGTTTGAAGGATCAATTGTAGGAATTTCTTGATAAGGGCTTTATTCACCCCAGTGTTTCACCTTGGGGTGCTCCTGTCTTGTTTGTGAAGAAAAGGATGGTTCTATGTGTATGTTTATCGATTATCGCCAGCTGAACAAGGCTACAGTGAAGAAACGTTATTATTTGACTCGTATTGAGGATCTGTTTGACAAGCTTCAGGGCGCATATGTGTTTTCCAAGATTGACTTGCGCTTAGGTTACCAACAGTTGAAGATTCGGGAGCTAGATATACCGAAGACTGCCTTCAAGACTCGGTATGGCCATTATGAGTTCCTTGTTATGTCATTTGAGCTGACCAATGCCCTAGAAGCTTTCATGCATTTGATGCACAGTGTGTTCAGGCCATATCTCGACTTCTTCGTCATTGTTCTCATAGATGATATTCTTGTATACTCCCGGAGTCAGAAAGATCATGAGCAGCACCTGAGGATAGTGCTTCAGACCTTGAGAGAGAAGAAGTTATATGCAAAATTCTCAAAATGTGAGTTTTGGTTAAGTTCAGTGGTATTCTTAGGCCACGTGGTGTCGAGTAAGGGCATTCGGGTGGATCCAAAGAAGGTGGAGGTAGTGCAGAGTTGGCCTAGGCCCTCCTCAGCTACAGAGATTCATAGTTTCCTTGGCTTGGCGGGCTACTACCATAGTTTTGTGGAGGGATTTTCATCGATTGCGGCCCCTATGACTAGATTGACATAGAAGGGTACCCTATTTCAGTGGACAGAGGAGTGTGAGGCGAGCTTTCAGTCAAGACAGCTTTGATTACAACCCCAATTCTGATATTTCCTACCAGTTCGGTGTATTATACTGTCTATTGTGATGCCTTGAGAGTTGGCCTCAGAGCGGTGTTGATGCAGGACGGTAGGGTGATTGCCTACGCGTCCAGACCGTTGAAGATACATAAGAAGAATTACCCTATCCACGACCTTGAGCTAGCTGCTATTGTTCATGCCATGAAAACCTGGCGTCATTATTTGTACGGTGTGCCTTGTGAGATCTATACTGACCATCGGAGTTTGCAGCACTTGTTCAAGCAAAAGGTTCTAAATATGCGTCAGAGAAGGTGGTTAGAATTGCTGAAAGATTATGATATTACTATTCTGTATCACCCGGGCAAGGCCAATGTAGTGGCTGATGCCTTGAGTCACTGGGTGGAGAGTTTGGGGAGTTTGGAATATTTACTAGCTTCAGAGAGGCCTATGACGTTGGATGCTCAGTTCTTAGCCATCCAGTTCGTCTCCCAGTCGGGTTCTAGCTTGTGTGATTTCCCGATTTTCGCTATTTGATCGTATCAGGGAGCGTCAGTATGATGACCCTCATTTGTTTGTCCTCAAGGACAAGGTTCAGCGTGATGATGCCAGAGATGTAACCATTGGAGATGATGGGGTATTGAGGATGGAGGGTCGGATTTGTGTGCCTCATGTTGATAAGCTTCGAGAATTGATTTTAGCAGAGGCCCATAGTTTGCGATATTCCATCCATCCGAGTGCCGCGAAGATGTATCAGGACTTGAGGCAGCATTATTAGTAGAGGCGGATGAAGAAAGATATAGTTGTTTATGTGTCTAGATGCCTCAACTGCCAGCAGGTGAAGTATGAGCACCAGGAACCGGGTGGGTTGCTTCAGCAGATAGAGATTCCTGAGTGGAAATGGGAGCACATCACCATGGATTTGTATCTGGACTCCCACAGACCTTGAAAAAGTTTGATTCCATTTTGGTTATTATGGATCGGCTGACCAAGTCCGCTCATTTCATTCCTGTGTGTATCACTTATTCATCGGAGCGGTTGGCGGAGATTTATATTTGGGAGATCCAATTTCTATTATTTCAGACAGAGGTACTCAGTTTACATCGCAGTTTTGGAGAGCCGTGCAGCAGGAGTTAGGTACTCAGGTGGAGTTGAGCACAACATTTCACCCTCAGACGGACGGACAGTTCGAGCGCACTATTAAGATTCTTGAGGATATGCTCCGTGCATGTGTGATTGAGTTTGGAGGGTCTTGGGATCAGTTCTTGTCATTGGCAGAGTTTTCTTACAACATTAGTTATCAGTCCAACATTCAGATGGCGCCATATGAGGCTTTATATGATAGGAGGTGTAGATCTCCGGTGGGTTGGTTTGAGTGGGGTGAGGCCAGGCTATTGGACATAAAGTTGGTTCAGGACGCATTGGAGAAGGTTAAGATGATTTAGGATAGACTCTGTATAGCCCAGTCCAGATAGAAGAGCTGCGCGGATAGGAAGGTTCATGATGTTTCGTAGATGGTTGGGAAGCGGGTTCTGCTTCGGGTTTCATCTATGAAAGGGGTCATGATGTTTGGGAAGAAAGGGAAGTTGAGTCCGAGGTTTATCGGCCCTTTTGAGATTTTGAGTTGAGTTGGGGGGGTTGCTTATGAGCTTGCCTTACCTCCCAGTTTTGCCAGGGTTCATACGGTATTTCATGTTTCGATGCTCCATATGTATCACGGTGACCCGTTGCACGTGTTGGATTTATGTTCAGTCTAGTTGGAAAAGGATCTATCCTATGTTGAGGAGCGAGTGGCTATATTCGATAGGTAGATTAGAAAGTTGAGGTCAAAGAACATTGCTTCAGTAAAGGTTCAGTGGCAGGGTCAGTCGTCCGAGGAGGCGACCTGGGAGACCGAGCAAGATATGCGCAGCAGTTACCCTCATCTTTTCACTACTTCAGGTATGTCTTTATGCTCGTTCGAGGACTAACAAATGTTTAAGTGTAGGAGGATGTGACGACCCGGCCGGTCATCTTATGAATTAACGCCCCGATCCCCTATTAACTGCTTTCCCCAAGTTTATTTCTTCTATTTTGATTTTCCGGGACATTCGGTTTTGAGCTTCGGAGAGTTTTGGGATACTTAGTCCCTAAATGAGAGCTTAAGTGCTGGAAAGTTTCCATAGTCAGAACAATATGAAAACGGCCTCGGAATGGAAATTTGATGGTTCCGTTAGCTCAGTTAGGTGATTTCGGGGTTGGGAGCGTGTTCGGAATGTGTTTTGGAGGTCCGTTGCTAATTTAGGCTTGAAATGCCGAAGTTTGAATTTTTGATGTTTCTGGTCCAATAGTGAGATTTTGATCCAAGGGTCGGAATGGAATTCCGAAAGTTTCAGTAGCTCCTTCATGTCATTTGGGATGTGTGTGAAAAATTTCAGGTTATTCGGACGTGTTTTGGTTGGGTTTCCGATCGAAAACGTATTTTGATGAAATTTGAAGTTCTTAGGCTCAAATCCTTGATTAATTCCAGCTTCCGGTGTTGTTTTAGGTGGTTTAGGGATTGGTACACGTTTGAATGATGTTACGAGGCATGTTCGTAGGTTTGGTTGAGGTCGCGTGGGCCTCGGGTGTGTTTCGGATGCTCAATGGGTCATTTTTAGAACTTAGGAGGTAGCAGATTTTTGCTTTAGCTGTTGCAGACATTTTCCTTCTCTGCGATCGCATATTTACCCCCGCGAT
>MU715583.1:8044-52678 GCA_026770625.1 Nicotiana glauca | reverse complement strand
GGGGGGGGGGGGGGGGGGCCCAATTTCCTTCTACGTGATCGCATTATATTGATCGAGTTCGCGTAGTGCCTCCCATTCCTTCTTCACGTTCGCAATCCCATCCCCGCCTTCGCATTGAATAAACTGAGCCGGTGGCTCTGTGATCAAGTTCTTCCATGCGATCGTATTGTATTGTTCGAGATCGCGTAAGCCTGTTTCCCTCTCTTCCGCGATCGCGTGCATATTCTCGAGTTCGCGTAGGCCTTTTTCTTGGAAGCCTTTATTTTACTGTACGCAATCACATCCCTATCTTCGGTATCGCGTATCATTAAATAAATGGGCAGATATAAACATTTCAAAATGAGGGTTTAGCCATTTTTAACAAAACTCAAGCTAGGGAGCTCGAATTTGAGGGAGATTTCAAGGGTTTTTCAAAGGCAACGATTGGGTAACGATTCTCTACTCCCTTATGCTTAAAACCCACTAATCTAATCACGAATTTATCCTTAATTTCGGATTTTTGAATGTAAAGTGGGGAAAACTTCATAGACCAAACTATTGAGTTTTGAGTGGGTGTTTGGCCTCTGATTTGGGAGATTTTTATATAGTTAGACTCGTGAGAGTATGAGGGTTCTAAAAATGTGAAAATTATCTGGTTCCGAGATGTTGGCCCGAGGGGCATTTTGGTCATTCTACCTAAATTTGCGTCTTAGATTTAAATTAAATAGTATAATTAGTTGCTTGAGAAATTATTTATGATATGTATTTGAATTGAATAGATTTGTTCCATTTGAAGTCAGATACTCGTGGAAAACGTGTGGTTTCGAGTTGATTTTGGAGCCGGTTCGGGGTAAGAGGCTTGTCTAACCTTGTAAGGGGGACCTTTTCCCTTAGGACATGATATTTGATATTTGAATGCCTCGTACGTGGGGTGACGAGCGCGTACTTGAGCTAATTGTTGAAAAATCTATTTTTACTTGAAGTATTTCAATTGAGTTTTCTTGCCTATCTGTTTATTTTAATTGTAAGTTTTCCCTGTGTTAGTTTAGAGAAGCATGTTTAGTTGACTTACTTGCCTATTTGCTTAAACTGTCTGGTTTGTACTCCGTGAAGCATGTTAGGGTAGAATTTACTATTACTTGTTCTAATTTTAGCATTATTCTTGTTGTTGAACTGTTATTGTATGTTTTAAATTTGGGACTATGGGACGGCATCCCGGGAGATCCCCTGTACGTGATATGTTTTGGACTGAGAGTGCAGGATACCAAGAGATCCCTGGCACCTGTATATATAACTATTGAGGATACCAAGAGATCCTCCGGATACCAAGAGATCCCCGACTTTCTATTAAGGATACCAAGAGATCCTCGGGATACCAAGAGATCTCCGAATTGCTATTGAGGATACCGACAGAAACTCCGGATACCAAGAGATCCCCGAATCGCTATTGAGGATACCAAGAGATCCTCGGGATACCAAGAGATCCCTCGTGTATACGGTAAGGATACTAAAAGATCCTCGGGATACCAAGAGATCCCCGATTATCGTTCTTGTTGTGAGCAACATTTCCTTGTATTGCCTTGTTTCTTCTTTCTATTACTGCATTCCTTATTTATCCTGTTTAGATTCACGATGTAGACTTTATCTATACTGTTTTCCTTATCCTATAATTTATTATGTTTTATCTGAGTAGGGCCCTGACCTTTCCTCGTCACTACCCAATTGAGGTTAGGCTTGGCACTTACCGAGTACCGCTATGGTATACTACGCATGTTTTTTGTGTGCAGATCCGGGTACCCCCACTAAGGTGCACTATCCTTGAGGCAGGGAGAGCTACGGAGACTTCGAGATACAGCTGCAGCGTCCGCAGACCGAAGAGACTCCTTCTTTACTCTATCTGTAGTATTTAGCCTTTTATTGTACTTTTGCTGTAGACATCTCTAGAGATTAGAGAATTTTTTAGTACTTCTTCTAGCTTGTGTTCCCGTGAGTTTCCTGGTTTTGGGGTGATATTGTAGACTTCCGCATTATTGGGTTGTAGATGCCGAGCGACATTTATATACAGTTTTCTTTTAGTTGTTCAGTTTTAATTAATTATCCCGCAAGTTATGTTGTTTTCCGCTTTGTTAGGCTTACCTAGTTATGGGGACTAAGTGCCATCACGAGATGTTCATGGAGGGCGAACTAGGGTCGTGACAGATAGGATTTTCAGGGACAGCTGCTAAGGATTGTTCTTTCTTTACAACATTCAACAAATCATAGGTTTTAAGATATGATATTATTTTCACTGGGCAAATTCGATAGTAATCGCCAGCGAAAGTTTGTGGGGCATTCAAAGAGAGACTGTTGCTTGCCATGTTTGAAAATAGGTTTAAAAATTAATATTGGTTAAAAATGACTTGAAAATGGTTTTTTTGGAAGAACTCACAGATCCCGTAAGATCAATGAGGCTCTTAATACCACTGTTGGTTTTTTTAAAAGATGGGGCAGCAAAAATATTAAAATTATTGATTGAAATTATCTCTCAAATTATTTTATTAAGCATAACAAGAGTTTAAATAGCCAATCAGGA
Organism: Nicotiana glauca; assembly: GCA_026770625.1. Taxonomy (NCBI): domain Eukaryota; kingdom Viridiplantae; phylum Streptophyta; class Magnoliopsida; order Solanales; family Solanaceae; genus Nicotiana; species Nicotiana glauca. Next base: position 50,127 of record MU715583.1, on the reverse strand, counting down.
ACATAATATGCAGAAAATCTGCATAGGAGGAATTGAAAAATCCCAAAATAGCTCAACTATCCTAAAAAATATAACTTAAATTTGAATTCAAAAAAATAGATTTATCCTAAAACTAATTAACTTATTATGCTAAAAACGTTACTGTAGTAACTGAAAGCAACAAAATTTCAACATTCTGCAGCAAAAAATTCCTGCAACCCTTTATGTCCGATTTTCATTCCGTTAACCTTCCAAAATCCATCTGAGGCCGTCGGTATCTTAACCAATTATACCAACATGTCCCAAACTACAATACGACCTTAATCAAGGCTTCAAACCATGTCAAACAACACCGAAATTACGAATCACACATCGAATTTAATTCTGAGTTTTCGAATCTTCCAACTTCTACATTTTGTGCTGAAACATATCAAATTAATCCGAAATGACTTTAAATTTTGCGCACAAGTCATAAATTACATACCAAAGCTATAAAAAATTTCAAAACTGGATTCTGATCCCGATATAAAAAAGCCAACCCTCGGTCAAATTTTTCAAAAATCTTTTATTTTCTAACTTTCGCCAAAATGCGCCGAGTTATCCTACAGACTTCTAAATCCAAATCCGAACATGTGCCTAAGTCCAAAATTACCATACGAAACTATTGGAATCATCGAAATTCTATTTCGAGATCTTTTTTTTCAAAAATCAAATCTCCGGTCAAACTTAAGAAATCTTTAGTCTTAAATTTTTAGATTCCGTTAAATGGCGATAATTTGATGTAGGGACCTCCGGATTCGATATCGGGCATATGACCATGTCCAAAATCACGATACGGAATTACCAAAATGGTCAAAACTTTTATCCGGGCTCGTTTGCTTAAAATGTTGACCAAAGTCAACTTAGATGAGTTTTAAAGCTTTAGTTCACTGTCTAATCCATTTTTCACATAAAAACCTTCCAAAATATTATACGGACTGCATATGCAAGTCGAGAAATTATTGATAGTGATTTTCAAGATCTTAAAACACCAAGATTATTATTTAATTTAAAGATGATATTTGTGGATCATCACATTCTCCACCTCTAAACGAAACGTTCGTCCTCGAACGTATAAATTATTCTCAGGTTACGAAATTGATGATTTTACGTTTACACAAATATTCACGGTTGATCCCACATTACCGCATTTGACATAAGTCCGACAACACCATTTCAATTGAGATTATTTTCTTTATCCATATTTGAAAATTTTAAGACCAAATTTCTTACACTCCAATCATTTTTAGAAAGGTCCGATTTTCACATCAACACATGATATAAGTCTCGACTGGCTATAGCAACTCATACCTACGCACCCATCAAATATGGAGTATTACATTCTCCCCCAATTAGGGTCATTCATCCTCAAATAAGAAGTAGAGTCCATCCTTAAACACATAATGTAACTTATCTCTTTCTTTGCACATCTCAATATCCCAATTTTTTTTTTCTAACTCCCAAAGTTTTCAGAAATTTTGGCAGAGTCTCCCCTGTAATTGGGCCAATCCACCTGTAAGAGTAACACCAAAACAACTCCTAACAACATGTCCATAACACAGCAAAGCACCACAAAAGTATATATCAATAACACTAATCTCCACACTACAAGCACAACATTATCACAATGATATCTTGACATAAAACACATCATATGTAAGACCATAACCACATCTCTAGTCTTAATAGTTGTTTATAATAGATTACAACATCACCAAATAACCTCATGTTAATGGAATCTCATTTCAAACCTCCAGTTTACTAATAACGAGGCATGAAGATCTCATAATTACATACCCGAATTAACGAGTAACAATTTACATCCTTCAGGCACTCACCTCGTAGTCTAAAACTCAACAATTACAATACAAATCTGGCAAATTATGCACAAAGATATTCATACAAGAATTTTCTTCAAATAATTCTAATAGGTATGCCACCCCATAAGTACTGTAGTACAATTTTAATTTCACAAAAGGAGCATCTAAACATAAAATTTAAATTTTTTTTACCACAAGGACCTCGTCCTTATATAACATCTACCGCAGCTTGTAGCCCGATTTAAATATTTCACATTATATAAAATACAAGGATCTGATCCTCAACTTTGTACCACAAGTAATATGCACATCGTGACAAATTGGAACATTCCATTTTCTTCTTTTGAATAATTTTTCGTTTAACAAAATCACAACACATAATGATAGACATAGCTATCTCCATCGAATCTCCCAACAGGGGTATTCACATAAGTAGATTTCAGAATTACGAAGCTCGCTCATAAGTGGAGCACAATAGGGGGACTTGCCTCGATACTCAGAATCTAATCAAGTTATCAAAATTGTTACTTTATAATAATTCGAGATCGTACTTGTAACGACACCATCTGGTGTTGCGACCTCAGCCATACCATAGAAAATTATCAATGGCTCGGTCTCCACCTCTACGAATGTCACGACCCAATTCCCAAACCCGATCGTGATGGCGCCTCTCGCGAAGACAAGGCCAGCCAACAGAACAACAATGCCTTATTTACAATTTATAACTATAAATGAACAAATAATACGATTTATTAGCATTTATAACGGATATTTATCACTCAGCACAGCCTGAACGGGGTGTCACAAGTCACGAGCATCTAAGGAATAGGAATACTACTATAGGGCCAATAATTTATATATACAAGATAAAAAATCGAAATTCAAAGATAAAGTGCGGTGCCGCGAACGCTGGCGGTCATCTTGCTCAACTACCATAGAAAGGCCTTCAATCCGCTAATAACCCGCTACCGGGTGAACAATACCTGCAACTGCACGCAAGGTGCAGGGAGTAAAGTGAGTACTTCCAACTCAGTGGTTATAAGAGTAAATAATAACTGAGCAGTAAGAAATCACGTAAAACATATCGTCATGCTGTATATAAGCCGGGTACAATTTTCTAAGAAAGATAGTGAAATATGTGATATCTTTAGAAATGCCTTGGCTCAGTTCAAATCCCTTTTTGATAACGATCTTTTCAATAATTTCAAAAAATGATTTCGAACATTTAGTGCTAATAGGCATAGAAAATCCGCCCTTTGGGCATAAATACTACAATATAACAGATAAGAAGGCAAAAAAGTATGCAAGATGAGCACATGAAAGTTCGCCCCTCGAGCACAACTCAAACCAGTATCAGCCCCTCGGGCACAGTGTCACATCACTCAGATCAGTATCAGTCCCTCGGGCTCAGTATCAATCACACAGTACAACATCAGCCCCTCGGGCTCATTCTCACATATGGGTAACCGCGCTTACTGTGGGTGTGCAGACTTCGGAGGGGCTCCTACAGCCCAAGCACTATCAATAAGGCCTGAAAGCCTGAACAATATCAATGCGAGGCCTGAAAGGTTGCTCATTATACACTCGAGGCCTAAAAGCCTCCTAACCAATCACTCGAGGCCTGAAAGCCTCCTCACCAATCACTAGAGTCCTGAGAGCCTCCTCACATCACTCTAGGCCTGAAAGCCTCCTCACATCACTCGAGGCCTGAAAGCCTCCTTACATCACTCGAGACATGAAAGCCTTCTCACATCACTCGAGGCCTGAAAGCCTCCTCACATCCCTCGAGGCCTGAAAGCCTCCTCAAATCATGGCCTTCAGCCTCAATCAGTCCAAAATAATCATAAGCCCCTCAGGCATCAATGAAAAAGAAAATGCTCAGCTCAAGAAATAGTTCAAATATCAGTTAAAACTCAAGGTTGAGTAAAAATATAGCTGAGTTCATGAAACAGTGTAATTCAAATGGACTGAGTTCAAATAATATTTTAAATAGTGAGAAAACAATGATGATAGCTCACAAGAAGTTCAAATAGTCGGCAATATGCCCCAAATATGGCATTAAGCCCCAGTCACAGTGAAAAACAACATGTCATAGTCAAATACGCGTTAAAATCAACAACCGGGACGGACTGAGTCGCAATCCCCAACGGTGCTCTACCCACGCTCGCTATCCAGCATGCAAGTCACCTCAATATAGCACTACGGTGCGCAAATCCGGGGTTTCAAACCCTCAGGATATCATTTAAAATCATTACTCACCTCGACCCGGTGAAATCGCTAGCTCGCGATGCCTTTTCCTCTCAATTCAGCCTTCACGCATGTCGAATCTAACCAAAAGCTGAGCAAATGCAATACAATATGCTAAGGGAATAATATCCAATCGAAAATAATCGAGAAATATCAAGAATCTCGAAACTAGCAAAAAACCGAGCCCCGTGCCCGCTTCTCAAAAAGCTACAAAACTCACATTACCGGATTCCTCGTCTCGCCACGAGTCCGTACATACCATGAACTTCAAAATCCGAGCTCAAATGACCTATCAAATTCCAATTCGAAATAAAAGAACTGAAGCCCTAGCTCTTCACTTTTTAACCAATTTCCATGAATTTAAAGGTTGAAATCATAATTAGATGATGTTTCTAGGCCATGGGAATTACCTCCAATCATTCCACCTTGAATCCCTCTTCAAACTCGCCTCAAAGCTCTCAAAGCTTGATAAAAATGATGGAAAATGAACCCAAGTCGCGGATGAAATGTCCTTAAAGCATTCTGCCCAGGTGACCCTTTTACCCTATGCGAACGCGGTCAACACCCCCGCGTTCGCAATGAACAAATTCCGTAGACCACAAATTACCTCTATGCGAACGCGGCTCCAAGCCCACGAACGCAATGATCCAGATCTTCCTCTTACGCGAACGTGTTGAACCAACCGCCATCGCGACGCCTCTGACCTTCTCCTTACGCGAACGCGAACCCAGGTGTCGCGAAACGCAATGAACAAAACAGGCAGGGCCCCAGGCCCCCTTCTACGCGAACGCGAAGAAGCTCTCGCGAACGCAATGGTCTGCAAAGTTCCTCATCGCGAACGTGTTCTTAAGGCTACGAACGCGAAGACCAATTTTGGTCTGCAATAGCTGGGCAATTTTCTGCAACATTTCAAAGTTCAAAACCTTCGTAGCCATCCGAAATCATCCCGAGGACCCCGGGACCTCAACCAAAGGCACCAAAACATCCCAAAACATCATACAAACTTGTTCCAATCATCAAAACACATCAAAAAACACTAAAATCATCAATTCACATCGGATTCAGGCCTAAGTTTCTTCAAAACTTCTGAAACACGCATTCGATCAAAAACCCAATCAAACGACGTCCGAATGACCTGAAATTTTGCACACACATCACAAATCACATATCGAAACTATAGCAACTCTCGAAATTCCATTCTGACCCTCAGATCAAAATCTCACCTATCAACCGGAATTCGCCGAAATACTAACTTCGCCAATTCAAGCCTAATCCTTCACCGGACCTCCCAAATCAATCCCGATCGCAATCCTAAGTCACAAATCACCTCCCAGAGCTAACCAAATCACTGAAAATCACATCTGATCCCTATAACTCATAAGCCAATGTCCGGTTAACTTTTCCAACTTAAGCCTTCCTTAAAGAGACTAAGTGTCTCATTTCTTATCGAAATCAATCCAAATAAACTCTAAAACACCACATACCGATAACGAAACATGAAGAAGCAATAAACGGGGAAAATGGAGCAACAACACATGAGACGACGGGCCGGATCGTCACATCCTCCCCAACTTAAACAAATGCTCATCCTCGAGCGTACCCAGAGTTGTACTAGAAGCCAACCAATAGCTGAATGACCTTACCAAGCATATACCCAGGGTGATCCCACGTCACCCTATCTCATATAGGTCCGACAACACAATATAGCTGAAATTACACAGTCCATCTAAACCATAAACCGTAGAACCACATTGCATTTCCCGAAATCATACACAAGATTAGAACCTCACGTCAATGTTCAAAATAAGCTTGAACCAGCTGTAACAACCCATACCTGCAACCTCAGGTGAAATCACACGCTATACCACATAACCCAGACACTCGAAGCGATAACTTCTATTCACAGCATTTGCCCACATCACCTGAATGCCGGTGGAAAAACTTCTTATCAACAAGGTCTTATTCCAGAACTTTCATATACTGCCAACGAATAATGAAACACGCAATAAACTATAACAATTTCTCGGATCAACCATTCATGAAATCACTCCCCTTTTGGCTGCTACCACAATAGATTTCCGAGCCGAACCTCGATATTAACCTTCCAACAAGCTGAAACCAAATCCGTTCGTATCCATTAGTGAACCCCACGGTCACTTCGCGTCCGACACACCACTCTGGTGATATGACACCTCAACACTGGCCTAAGCCACAACTTGCATAATACACGCACCAATGAAGGATGGTCTGAACATACTCAAACCATGACAAATGACTCAAACGAAAGGATTGTACCTCAAGCTCATCAGTACCATCACAACACAAGGCTGAGAATCCATCTCACATCATAGAATAGAGTACACAAATATAACCCGCAGGGTCATATCGCCACATAACCTCGCTACAGTGCACGATACTATCCCAGCCACCACTCCGCATGAGACACCTTAAGTCACTATACTCAAAATTGACAACCACGAACGATTGATATCTGGATCCCAACCAGATCATTATACCCATAGTGAAGTAAGTAATATACACCATTCAATCTTGAGAGGACACAACCGAAGCGCTATTCGCCGAGCAACACCCAATACGAACTTTCCTCAAAAACCAGGAAGCAAGGCATACAAAGTAACATGTGGAAAACTATTCTCAACATCACACTATTGCGGCGTGTAACCCGATCGAAATAACATACCCGTGGCGGCGTGCCACCCAATCCACACATATATCCCACATAAGGAGATGCACATCGAGCCAAATTTGCTCATTACAACAAAATGCTGAGTACCGGTCGTAAGCATACTGAGGTTTTCCTCTCAACTTCCACTATGAATCCTTATAGCACCGCACCATATGTGCCTATAGTCCGTAAATCATAACGTCTCGAAACGCAGAAAACAGTTCATAGATCGCTCCAGATCGCTGATAAGCTCAACAATGGTCGATTCAACCTACCCCTCGACAATATAATTCGGAGCCAACCGAGTCAACTCAAACTGGAACACGCATGCAAAAAGTACCTCAATACCGGAATTGGATCAATGGTAGAAACTTCTATACTGACATCAGTCACAAAGGCCTAATTAAGGAAAGCAATCCTTCCCAGCCGTCTGCTGGTCTTTGGAGATACAACTACTCTGCTAGAACATAATCCGATGTATCCCGCCATGCGACCTGTGGCATTTTCTAGCATAGCTCACAGCACGATAATCTAGATTAAGCCAACACTGAGACAACCAGTCTACAATCCAATATCATATCTACAATCTAATATACAAAGCAAAGAAAGATCCACTTGGTCTCTAAATCCTAATGGCCGCTAAATGGTGCCAATACACACGATCCAAAGCCACTACATAGTCTGTACCTGAGAACTCCTAGTCTCCAACTCCATATAACATACGAATCACTATAACTGGTCCTAAATACCACCGTATGAGTACATATTACATCTCAAGTACCCAATCATTCCACGAAAAGATATTCTTAAAATTCTCCTGTGCCATCAAACACACTCAGATATCAGCAGTCGATCTAGCAAGAAAGTGCCGCAATACTACTGAAGTATCATCATTCTAATCACATTACCCTTCTTTCGAGACATACACTCTCGTCAAATCACTTCCAATTAGCAGTACCATTTCCTTGATTACTGAGGCTACCCATTGCTTAGAAATTTTATGAACTACTTTTCAGAATTAAACTGCAACTCATCTAGCCAATACCTTCCGTCAATCCTATCTAGAAGAAGAATCATTACATATTCCATGCTTCACTTACCCATAGAAAATATATACATCTCTGAACCACGGTAAAACTCAACAAGAGCTCTCTCCTAATTCCATCTATCAAATTTCCTTTCAGATTCGTCATCAACTTGGTACTCTCCTTGCTGTAGTACCACAACACCTCAGCCCAGGTTACCATACGAGACTCGAACATAAGACCACACTGTCTAAGACCCATAAGCCACTGAATACTCTCTCAATGCTTCCCAGAAATATCACGTTCCAGAATACTTTACTTGAAGAACTTCCTGCGAATATGAATTTGTTACCATGACTTCCCGATACCGATACATAGGATCCCATAATTAACATAAAAATACAACAAGTCTTGACCCTTTTCCCAATGAAACTCAGTCTCTACCCACATACACAACCTTAAGACACCGGATTGATACATATAGAATCTTGAACAAAATAGAACCATTCTCGAGAGTCATTTACTTCATATACGATCCGCAATTTACCTGACTTAGCGAACAGAACCACTCGTGCCTAAATAGCACTCTGACACCACAGGATATGATCTCATTCAAATACCAACAAACATCTTTCTCCTCAATACACTAAGCATTCTTTATCAATAACAGTTCAAGACATCCTATTAGTTCCTCACATCTACGAAGCACCATATAACCTTTATCAAAATTTTGCTCCACTCCTACCATCCTCGGCTCAATTTCTGCAACCAGAACTGATCCGCCAGCATATCTCAAGACAGAACCAACATAGCACATGGTTGTGCAATCAGCTAATCAACAGCGACCTCCCCAACTTGGCTGGAAGCCATAGACCAAAATATTTCAATAGCTCATAACACTTTTACTCCATTGATGCCACAATAACATAGTGAGAATAAGCTCCGATCGTTTATAAGTTGTGAAACACAGATCTTCTAACATGCACACAAGGACTATACAATGCTAGAACATTCCGTAGGAGATAGACCACCTGCTTCTCCTCAACATAACATTTCCATCTACCTTCCACCGTCATACACCTTACACAGTAAACTAGTCTTTCTGAGTCTGAACACAAACCGTAACATGCTATTTACTTCACTCCCAACTAGGAGACTTGAAAAGATTCTTCACGCACCCATAATTCAGACTACACATCAAGCCAAAATAGGCATCGAATCATTTAACAGTCCATCTACTATCCGGAAGACTTCTTCGCCATTACCATGTCACATAGAAATATTACACAGTACCAACATACTCATTACGTAGCCATCCAGCTACCATTCCCACAATTAGGGACAATATTGAACATATAAGTTCAAAACACCAACTCACAAAATCAGCACTTTGGTGCTCAAGCCATAAGCAAAGATCCGGCCTCAAGTCCTCCTGACTGGACCAACATCAAACTCACGGGATCACATCTTGCCCCTTGATTGGGGAATCACAAGCCATCAAGGCACCTAAAATACTGAGCACTCATGTGCGCATACAGACATGTAGAAGGAATTTGAAGAGTTATATCTCAAGCCGAATCAAGTACGCACGATAAGAATTCCAAGAAAGTGAAGTTTTCCTAAAGGTTCTGCAGCCTCACGAGGATAAATACAGACATCTCCGTACTGATCCGCGAGACTCTACTAAACCTGCTCATGACTCGTGAGACCTAGTAACCTAGGATCTGATAACAACATATCACGACCCACTTCCCAAACCTGATCAAGATGGCGCCTCTCGCGAAGACAAGGCCAGCCAACAGAACAACAATGCCTTATTTACAATTTATAACTATAAATGAACAAATAATACGACTTATTAGCATTTATAACGGATATTTATCACTTAGCACAACCCGACCGGGGTGTCACAAGTCACGAGCATCTAAGGAATAGGAACACTACTATAGGGCCAATAATTTATATATACAAGATAAAAAGCCGGAATTCAAAGATGAAGTGCGGTGCCGCGAATGCTGGCGGTCACCTTGCTCAACTACCATAGAAAGGCCTTCAGTCTGCTAATAACCCGCTACCGGGTGAACAATACCTGCAACTGCACGCGAGGTGCAGAGAGTAAAGTGAGTACTTCCAACTCAGTGGAAATAAGAGTAAATAATAACTGAGTGGTAAGAAATCACGTAAAACATATGGTCATGCTGTATAGAAGCGGAGTACAATTTTCTAAGAAAGATAGTGAAATATGTGATATCTTTAGAAATGCCTTGGCTCAGTTCAAATACCTTTTTGAAAATGATCTTTTCAATAATTACAAAAAATGATTTCGAATAGTTAGTGCTAATAGGCACAGAAAATCCGCCCCTCGGGCATAAATACTACAATATAATAGATAAGAAGGCAAATAAGTATGCAAGATGAGCACATGAAAGTTCGCCCCTCGGGCACAGCTCAAACCAGTATTAGCCCCTCGGGCACAGTGTCACATCACTCAGATTAGTATCAACCCCTAGGGCTCAGTATCAGTCACACAGTACAATATCAGCCCCTCGGGCTCACTCTCACTCATATGGGTACCCGCGCTCACTATGGGTGTGCAGACTTCGGAGGGGCTCCTACAGCCCAAGCGCTATCAATAAGGCCTGAAAGCCTGAACAATATCAATGCGGGGCCTGAAAGCCTGCTTATAATACACTCGAGGCCTGAAAGCCTCCTCAAATCACTCGAGGCCTGAAAGCCTCCTCACATCACTCGAGGCCTGAAAGCCTCCTCATATCACTCGAGGCTTGAAAGCCTCCTCACATCACTCGATGCCTGAAAGCCTCCTCACATCACTCGAGGCCTGAAAGCCTCATCACATCACTCGAGGCCAGAAAGCCTTCTCACATCATGGCCCTCGGCCTCAATCAGTCAAAAATAATCATAAGCCCCTCGGGCATCAATGAAAACGAAAATTCTCAGCTCAAACAATAGTTCAAATGTCAGTTACAACTCAAGGTTGAGTAAAAATATAGCTGAGTTCATGAAACAATGTAATTCAAATGGACTGGGTTCAAATAATATTTCAAATAGTGAGGAAAACAATGATAATAGCTCACAAGAAGTTCAAACAGTCGGCAATAAGCCCCAAATATTACAATAAGCCCAAGTCACAGTGAAAAACAACACGTCATAGTCAAATACGCGGTAAAATCAACAACCAGGACGGACCGAGTCGTAATCCCTAATGGTGCTCTAACCCACGCTCGCTATCCGGTGTGCAAGTCACCCCATTGCAGCACTACAGTGTGCAAATCTGGGGTTTCAAACCCTCAGGATATCATTTAAAATCATTACTCACCTCGAACCGGTGAAATCTCTAGCTCGCAACGCCTTTGCCCCTCAATTGGGCCTCAACGCGCATCGAATCTAACCAAAATTAATGCGAATGCATTACAATTTGCTAAGGGAAAAATACCCAATCGAAAACAATCGAGAAATATCAAGAATCTCGAAACTAGCAAAAAGCTGAGCCCCGGGCCCGCTTCTCAAAAAATTACAAAACATACATTACCGGGTTTCTCGTCTTGCCACGAGTCCGTACATACCAAGAACTCCCAAATCCGAGCTCAAATGACCTATCGAATTCCAATTCGAAATATAAGAACTCAAGCCCTAGCTCTTCACTTTTTAACCAATTTCCATGAATTTAAAGGTTGAAGTCATAATTAGATGATGTTTCTAGGCCATGGGACTTACCTCCAATCATTCCTCCTTGAATCCCTCTTCAAACTCGCCTCAAAGCTCTCAAAGCTTGCTAAAAAATGGTGGAAAATGAACCCAAGTCGCAGATGAAATGTCCTTAAAACATTCTGCCTAGTTGACCCTTTTATCCTACGCGAACGCGGTCAACACCCCCGCATTCGCAATGAACAAATTCCGTTGACCACAAATTACCTCTACGCGAACGCGACTCCAAGCCCGTGAACGTGATGATCTAGCTCTTCCTCTTATGCGAACGTGTTGAACCAACTGCGATCGCGATGCCTCTGACCTTCTCCTAACGCGAACGCGAACCCAGGTGTCGCGAACGCAATGAACAAAACAGGCAGGGCCCCAGGCCCCTTTCTACGCGAACGCGAAGAAGCTCTCGCGAACGTGATAGTCTGAAAAGTTCCTCATTGCTAACACGTTCTTAAGGCTGCGAATGTGAAGACCAATTTTGGTTTGCAACAGCTGGGCAATTTTCTGCAACATTTCAAAGTTCAAAACCTTCGTTTAGCCATCCGAAATCATCCTAAGGCCCCCGGGACCTCAACCAAAGGCACCAAAACATCCCAAAACAGCATACGAACTTGTTCCAGTCATGAAAACACAACAAACAACACTAAAATCATCAATTCACATCGGATTCAAGCATAAGTTTCTTCAAAACTTCCGAAACACGCATTCGATCAAAAACCCAAACAAACAACGTTCGAATGACCTGAAATTTTGCACACACATCACAAATGACATATCAAAACTACAGAAACTCTCGAAATTCCATTCCGACCCTCGAATCAAAATCTCACCTATCAACCGGAATTCGCCAAAATACTAACTTCGTCATTTCAAGCCTAATCCTACACCTGACCTCCAAAATCAATCCCGATCACACTCCTAGGTCACAAATCACCTCCCGGAGCTAACTGGATCACCGAAAATCACATCTGAGCCCTATAACTTATAAGTCAACGTCCGGTTGACTTTTCCAACTTAAGCCTTCCTTAAAGAGACTAACTGTCTCATTTCTTATCGAAATCAATCCAAATCAACTCTAACACACCACATACCGATAACGAAATATGAAGAAGCAATAAACGGGGAAAATGGAGCAACAACACATGAGACGACAGGCCGGGTCGTCACAACGAGTCTCACCTCCACCTCTAACATCCTGACCCCTACCTCTGGTTGGTCATTTAAGTGGAGTAGTAACTATAATGGGGCACGTAGCCTAATTGTTTTTACAAAATATGTTTCTCCCAATTCTAGGACAATTTTTTGCCCATAATATGCCTAGTACTACCATATTCATAAAAATCCCTTTAAGGTTCGGCTGCTCATACTTAGTCTATGCTAGATAACTGGAATAACCATTATACGAACCTCATGGCGGTGGTGCATTAAATGAACTTTCTAGAGCACCCCGAGTAATTAGATATACTGACTGGACTGGTCAGTTGCCCGAGCCCCTATCATAATGATTTGTAGTTGTAGAGTAGAATCCGCCGAATCCTTTAAAACCTCAAGACCTCTTGGTCTTCTTAGCTTCCTCTTTTCCTCATCCAAAATACATTCTAACATTTTGGCAATTTCTACCCCTAGCCGAAATGAAGCTTCAACTTGTAGCTTCCCGAGTTTTACAAAATTTCAAGATCATAATTGAGTCCTTTAATGAGTCTTTGGACTCGCTCTCTAGCTTAATAGCCAAAGTAGGAGTATGACGGCTAACTTGTTAAACCTGATGACATATTCTTACATCGTCATGGTGACCTGACACAATCGTTAAGACCCCATATACCACATATTATGGAAAATCTGGGAGACAAAACTCCTTCAAAAATATTTAGGAGAACTGAGCTGAGTAGGTGGTGTTGCATTGGTTAGTCTGCCCTCTTCATAGGCTTGCAACAAACATCGGCGGCTAATTTCTTCTTTTGCTATGTTGACTCAACACTGCTAAGCTAACCTATTTATTCATATACTCTTCGATTCTTCTTTGGGGTAACTCTTTCCCCTAATTATGCACAACAATCACAAAAGTATAGCTCTATCAAGATAAATCTTGGCACGAACTACATAATCCAGAAGATCCTCAACCGCTCTACTTCCTTTGAAGCACCCCAAAATCTTCAACCTTGACTTCCACACGGAGCAGACCTTCTGTAAATTTAAGGTTGTTTTTTTAACTCCTTTGATATTGAAGTACAAATCCGTAGTCATATAGAATTACCGAAGGTCTCGGTACCATCCAATGTAAATAATTGATTTTAGTGGCATAGAAATCTAAAACAAAATAAAAATTCAATAATTTACAATACACATATCCAGTTACTGCCATAACATTGTAGTGCAATTTGATGAAGTTCTTTCCAAGCTCATGCAACATAGTTTATTTGGTTCCTCAATCGGTCTACTAAGCTCACCTTCACTCTCGTGAAATTCAGGTCAACTTTCTTGACTAATTCCAATTCAAATCTCAATACACCCACTCTACGGGTAGAAAAGAAAATTCTCCACAGAACATTGTAAAGATCACATCTCTATAGTTTATTCCGCAAGTGATAACTTACCTGCTTAGCCTCAAGCGGGCATTTTTTTCTATACTCTTTTCGCAACCACAATTACTATGCAATAATTTAATGTCCCTGAGTTTGCACTCATTTACAATTCATGAGAATTTAATTTGTTCCACACGTACACCACGTGAAAGATCCTTCAATACACCCATAACTCAAGAGGATAAGTCAATCAAGACATTTCAAGCAACTCCTCTCATCACACTCCAACCTTTTGAACACATCCCGCATTCTCCTCATACTCATCATATAGCCATTTAACCGCTCATTGATCCACAATTTCAATGCATAAGAACACTGTCGGACACATAGGTCCAGTGCGCGAGTTTTCACAACTGAAACTACCTAGCCTAAGCCTTGGTCTACACCTGGCCTCAAGTCTCCCAGACCGGCCCATCACCAGTACACTAATCACTTTTCGTGTATCATTCCTGGAACCCCAAACAGTCAGAAGCGGTTATCGAGCGCTCATATGTGCACACGAATACGTGGATGGAATTCAAGGAATTACGCTTCAAACTGAATCAAGGACGCACGATAAGAATTTCAAGAATATGATGTTTTCCTAAAGGTTCTGCAACCTCTCGATGATAAATACAGGCTTCTCCGTACCGATCCTGGAGACTTTACTAAATCTGCTCATGACTCGTGAGACCTATGTAACCTAGGCTCTGATATCAACTTGTCACGAACCAAGCTAGACACGGTCGTGATAGCGCCTCTCATTAAGATAAGGCCAGCTGACATAATTTTCCAAGTGAACCATTATCCATTAAAAGTTATTTTTATACAATTTATAAACCGTTAATCTCATAATGAACCCCGACATCAGGGTATCACTAGTCATGAGCATCTACCAAGCTCTGAATACAACAAAAATAGTGAAATGTACTAAGTACAGAAATGAAAATGAGAGGAAGGAATCGGTGCTGTGTACGTCGTGCAGCCACCTTGCTAACTCTGATGACTCCGCGTCTGAGCAACCTACACCCGATACAGGGTTCCAAAATACCCGAATCTACACACAAGGTGCAGGGAGTAATATGAGTACTCCAACCCAATAAGTAATAAGAGTAAATAAAGACTGAACGGTAAGAAATCACGTATACCATATCATGGCACCATAGAGGATACTGCATGTTTCAAAAAACAGGGTACAAATCAAACCACTTCGTTACATTACACTTCCATCTTCAGTAAATTCCTTTAGAAAATATCTTTCTAACCTTTCCCATAGAGGTTTAATGAAATATATATAGCGAAAGTGATGAAAATCGTAATCAGCCTCTCGGGCAAATCATAGTTCCTATACAGCTACTCGACATAACAGAAATTTACAGCCATTTCATAAATTAAAAAGTTCAGTTTAAATGAATGTTATTTCAGACATTTGTTCAATATTTTTCAATAGAGGCTCAATCTAAGGATGAGTGAAAGCAGTAATTAATCAACATATTCAATAGAAACTCACTTTAAAGAAGAGTGAAAAATAGTAAGTTCATAAACTGGCCCTTCAGGCAAAACATCACTCATGTACGTGTATATATACAACCCCTCGGGAAAGCCTCTCAGTCACTCATGACTCAACTCTTACCAATCAGCGCTCACACTCAGCACTCACACTCAATAGGTACCATATAGTAACAGCTGCGAGGTGCAGCCCGATCCATATATATAGTCGACTGTGCTCACTGGGGGTGTGCAGACTCTGGAGCGGCTCCTACAGTACAAGCGCTATATCGCTGCGGCGTGTGGCCCGATCCAACATATCACTGGAGCATGCATCATGATCCATATACATATCGCTGCGACGTAAAGGCCGATCCTTAGACATATATAAAAATATATTGCTACAGCATGCAGCCCGAGCCATTGATATGTAATCCTTATAACCAGGCCCTCAACCTCTCTCTCAGTCATTAACCTCACAATCAGACTCTTGGTCTATCTTAGTCATCAACCCCATGATCACTCGGACCATCAGTAAAACAGGGAACTCAACCCAAACAGTTTTCACATTTATATGAAATACAATGATAAAATTAGATTTAAACAATAAATAGGTAAGACATGACTAAGGATATGCTTTCAAAACAAATAGAATGAGGAAAAATAGTGAAAGTGCCCATAAGGGTCTCAGTATGTCGGCACAAGCCACCAAACATGGCATACATCCCAAAATATAATATAAATCTCTAGAACATGGAATTTCATAGGATTTCAAATCAAATACGCGGCTTAACAGTCGTACGGGATGGACCAAGTCACAATCCCTAACGGTGCACAACTCCACGCTCGCCATTTAACGTGTTCGTCACCTCAAAGTAACATAATGATGTGTAATCCAGGGTTTCAAACCCTCAGGACAGTATTTAGAATCATTACTTATCTCAATCCGAGTTAAAATCCTACTCCACAATGCCTTTGTCTCTCAAATCGACCTCCGAATGCCTCGAATCTATCCACAATAATTCGATATGGTAAATAAAAATTATAGGAATTAGTTGCATATGAAATTCTATATTTTCTATTAAAAATCCAAAATTGCAGTCAAAATTTGCCTGTGGGACCCACATCTCGGAATCCGACGAAACTTATAAAATCCGATAACCCATTCCGATACGAGTTCAACCATACAAAAATTATCGAATTCCGACAACAACTCGACCTCCAAATCTTAACTTTTTAGTTTTGAAAAGTTTTGCAAAAAATTCAATTTCTTCCATTTAAATCAGAATTAAACGATGAATATGACAATGTATTTATGAAATATAATCACTTTCGGATATAGAACAATTACCCCAAATGTTTCCCTACAAAAATCTGTTGAAAATTGCTTTTCCTGAGCTCTACAATCGTCAAAAATAAATAAAAATGGCTAATTCCCGAATATAAGCTATATAAGCTATTTTCCAGGCAAGTCGCATATATAAAATGCGACTTGCACTTATTTCTAGCCAAAACAAAAGGCAGTCCCGGCCTTCGCTAACTCTGTCATAACTTTCTGTACGAATGTCGGAATGATGAATGGTTTAACTTTATGGAAACTAGAATACAATGGCTACAACTTTCAGGTTTTCCAAATTTCCATATTCCTTATGGATTTCGAGGCATAAGCTTCCAAATTAGCCTCCTCGTATCAAACATTTTTGAAAAATTTCAAAATAGCTTTACCAACCCTTATTCAGTCGATCATAATTTTCTGTACAAATACAAAAATAATTAATGGTTTAGCTTTCTGGAAACTAGGATGTAAGAGCTACAACTTTTATGTTTTGTAAATTTACATATTCCTTATCTATTTGGAGATTTAAGCTTCCAAAATAGGCTCCACGATTGCACAGTTGCTGTCCAAGACAGCTTCTGCAACAGAAAATTACAGCAACCCTTTTTGTCCGATTTCCATTCCGTTAACCTTCCGAAATCTACCCGAGATACTCGGTACCTTAACCAATTATATCAACTTGTCCCAATATAAAATTCAAACTTAATCAAGGCTTCAAACCACGTCAAACAACACCCAAATTACGAATCACACATCGAATTAAATTATGAGTTTTCGAATCTTCCAACTTCTACATTTTGCGCCGAAACATATCAAATCAATCCGGAATGACTTCAAATTTTGCACACAAGTTTTGAATAACATTACGAATCTATGAAAAGTTTCCAAACTAGATTCCGACCCCGATATCAAAAATTTAACCCTCGGTCAAACTTTTAAAAAATCTTCTATTTTTCAACTTTCGCCAAAATGCGTCGAATTATCCTACAGACTTCCAAATCCAAATCCAAACATGTGCCTAAGTTCAAATTCACCATTTGAAACTATTAAAATCATCAAAATTCAATTCCGGGGTCTTTTTCTAAATAGTAAAATCTGCGGTTAAACTTAAGAAATCTTTAGTCTTAAATTTCTATATTCCGTTAAATGGCAATAATTTGATCTAGGGAGCTCAGAATTCGATTTCAAGCATATGACCAATTCTTAAATCACGATATGGAACTACCAGAATTCTCAAAACTTTTATTCGAGTTCGTTTTCTTAGTATTGATCGAAGTCAACACAGTTGAGTTTTAAAGCTCTAGTTCACAGTCTAATCCATTTTTCACATAAATACCTTATGGAAAATTATACGGGCTATTCATGCAAGTCGAGAAATTATTGATAGCGCTTTTCAAGATCTTAAAATACCGAGATAATTATTTAATTTAAAGATGATATTTGTGGGTCATCACATATAATAAGAATAAAATTTTGATATTTTTGGACTGAATATTTGTCTTTATACGTAAATCGAGAAATAGCCTAAACTGCCACCCCTACTATATGAAATGGGACAACCTAGAACCCAGTTAAAAGTTGGCCCTTTATCTGCCCTTGCCGTATACAAATGGCTAAAAAATGTACTTCTTCACTAACAGAAAACTCTAAAACCCACTTGAAATTACATTTGGCTTATTTAAAATCCCAAATGTAATTAATGCCACTTGAATTTAAAAATACCCCAACCCCTCTTATTTACCTACCCCGGGCCCACCCCCAGTTTTTACCTAACCCACAATTGATAAGTTAATCCCTCGTTCTTTTTACCATTTAACCATTTTACATTTCTCTTTCTACTAAATCCCCAAATTGAACGATGAGCTAAGGTTCTGGAGCAGTGTTCATTTCCGATCGAGGCTTGAAGATTTGGTGTTGAAGTTGTTTTTTTTGTCAAGGTAAGTTTTTTAACTTGTTTATTTGCATTTAGAGGGTGGGGTAGAGCCATAGAGGTTTATAGTTAGAAAAGAGGAATAGAGATGCATGTGAAAGTTTTTGGTATTGTGACCATCTCATTAGTTCATTCACAAGTTTTATGTCATTATATATTTGTTTATTATAGTATAAATCTGTTTGAATGGAGTCGGTGGTCCTAAAATAAATGAATATTTTTTATAGTTTTTTTTAACTCAATCTCAGAATGAATCTATTTGTGGGGTTGGAGTTTTCTATTCCTTTATATGGTTTAACTCTATTTTTGAACTGTTGCTTTCAACGCTGAGGTGGTCCCTTTGTGTTTGGCCTTTTCTTTTTGTTGCATGTTTTAATTGAAGATGATTCAAGAAGTTGATATTTTAGTCTATTATGGTGGCAATTGGGTCATATCACCTGAACTAGTTTAAAATAAAAGACTTCTACACTCTTGGCTTGGTTATGGTGCACATTCACTTTCTTATAAGGACATTTGTAAAGAATTTACTTACAAACTAGGGTATCTTACTGTTAAGAAGATGCTGGTAACTGGTCCATCTGGTAGGTATTATTTGGTAGAAAATCAGGAAGGAATTAAGGTACTCAAAATTTCTCTTATCTAACGAGTTCAAGGTGCTTGATTTCTTTGTTGTCGATGAGTATGATCTTAGTGTGTCTATCCTAAATATTATCCATCACACTGGGTCATATATTATTGATATTGATGTTGGGATTGATAGTGAATATGAACTAGGTGATGACATATTAGAAGAAATGGAAGGTAGTGAAAATGATAGTAATGACTTTGATGGAATTGGCATAGAAAAAAGAAGAGTTGTAACTAATAAGCTTGAATATTATAGAGAGTTGAAACTGAGAATGTTCTTCAACAACATCAATGAATCAAGAGAGGTGGTGTGATTTTATAAGCTTAAAGTAAAAAAAAGTGATACAACTGGAGTTAGATATATTTGTGAAACTGGATGTCCGTTTGTGTGTCTTGTTTCAAAGGATAAGAATACATCTACTTGTACAATCAAAATATTGAAGTCCAAACATCTATGCGATGACTGTTTTGATAATTATAGATCTGGTTACATAACTTTAGCTTTGTATTTCAAGAAGCATGTGCAGAACAATCCTAAGTTTGCTATAAAAGATATGAGAGGGCAGGTGGAGAATACCTTTCAGGTGAATGTATATAAAAGTAAGCTAAAAAGAGCTAAAAGAATGGCCCTTTAGAGGCTAGAGGGCAACTTTAGAGATGTGTATAATAAATTAGAAGCTTATGGACAAGAAATTAAATATATAAATCCAGGAACAGACTTTGTAATTAACCTATCAAAGGATGCACTTGATGGAGGAAAAAAGAGGTTTTTGAGAATATACACTTGCTTCCATGCTCTGAAAGAAAGTTGAAAAAATGGGTTGAGACAACTTATTGGTTTAGATGGTACCTTCTTGAAAGGAAAGTGCAAGGGCTAGCTACTAGTGGCAATTGAACAAGATTGTAAGAACTATTTTTTATCCACTTGCTTAGGCAATTGTGGACAAAGAAAATAGCAGGACCTAGCAGTGGTTTATGGAGCATTTGAGCTTTCTTTGGTTTTGAAAACTAGGTCAAATGTTACTTTCATTTCTGACATGCAAAAGGTAATTAAACCTTTTGATCTTTATATATTATTTTCATGTGTTTTGATGTTTTTTCTGAAATAAAATTGATACTTTTATGTTTTTTTTAATGAAAATTGTAGGGGCTATTGGATGTTGTACACACTATACTCCTAGATGGACATCACAAATTTTGTGTAAGACAAATTGAATCTAATTGGATGAAGAAGTGGAGGAGTGGTGAAATGAAGAAACTATTATAGTGGTGTGCCTGGAGTACTTATGAGGAAGAGTTCAAAAACCAACTAAAGAAGCTAGGGGAATTGGATGAAGAAGCAACAAAAGATAAACTCAAATATCCACCTTGGACATGGTGTAGGGCCTATTTTGATACAAAGTATAAAAATAAAATGGTTGATAATAATTTTACTGAATTATTTAATAGTTGGATCCTTGAAGCTAGGCATAAACCAAATATTAAAATATTGGAGGATATAATGGTGAAAGACATGACACGTTGGCGTCAATGAGAAAAAGGTGATGATTTAAACTTTTGAGATAAGTCCAACTGCTATGAAGTTGAACAATGACTACATTATTATTGCTAATGTATACAAAGTTGTATTCAATGGGGACCATAGATATGAGATATCTGAAGGAGATGATAGGCATACTGTGAATTTGAAGAAAAAAAGATGCACATACAGACTGTGGGACTTGAGTGACATACCTTTATCTCATGCATTCAAGGCAATGAATCACAAAAAGATTGACCCTTTAACTGGTGTTAATTGGTGGCATAGCAAAGATGCTTATATGCTGGCACATAAGTATAAGTCACAGCATGTTTGGGATCTTAAATTCTAGAAGGTTGATCCTGCTAAAGCTATGGAGCCCCCAGATATTGTCATAACAGTTGGTCGACCCTAGGTGAAAAGAAGTAAAGAACCTGATGAGGTAAGCAACAAAAAAAGATTTGTGGAGTTTATGTGATGACCCGACCCGTCGTCTTATGAGTCACCCCTCTGTTTCCCCTATTTTATATTTCTTCACGTTTTATTATCAGTATTTGGTGTGTTATAGTTGATTCAGATTGGTTTTGGTAGAAATGAGGCCCTTACTTTCTTTAAGGAAGGCTTGGTTTGGAAAAGTCAATCGGATTTTGACTTATGAGTTAGGGGATCAGATGGGATTTCTGGTGATTCGGTTAGCTTCGAAGTTAATTTGTGACATAGGAGTATGATCGGAATTGATTTCGGAGGTTCCGTGTAGAATTAGGCTTGAATTGGCGAAGTTAGTATTTTGGCGAATTCAGGTTAGTAGGTGAGATTTTGATTCGGGGTTCGTAATGGAATTCCGAGACTTGCAATAGCTTCGTTAGGTGATTTCGGATATATGTGCAAAATTTTAGATGATTCAAAGGTGATTTGGTTAGGTTTTTGATCGAATGTGAGTTTCAGAAGAATTTGAAGAACTTAGGCTAGAAATTGATGTAAAATAAGGATTTTTGAGTTGTTGGATGTGTTTTTAAGATTGGAACAAGTTTGAATAGGGTATTGGATCATGTCTGTATTTTTGGTTGACGTCCCGGGGGCCTCGGGGTAAGTTCGGGTGGATAAACGGAGAGTTTTTGAAGTTTGTTGCATGTTGATATTGTTGGTATCTGTTGGTTTCGCACCTGCGGTTATGGGACCGTAGGTGTGGTCTCGCTGAAGCGGCATGAAGAGCGCAGAAGCGGAAAGCTTGGTCCTTGCCAGGTTCCGCAGAAGCGGAAGTAGGACCGCATAGGCGGGCCCGCTGATGCAAAAAGGACCCGCAGAAGCGGTATATGGCCTAAAGTGAAAAGTCCGCAAAAGCGGACGTTGACCGCATAAACGGAAATCGCAAAAGCGGTATTTCATCCACAAAAGCGAAATGACTGGCAGTTAACTAAGATTAATCTTCTTCGCGAATTTTTGAAAGAACAACATTTTTGAACTCCGAACTTGGAGAACTTTGAGTCGATTTTGAAGAGGGTTTCTAGGGCTTTGATCAGGTATGAATTCTTGGACTTAAAATATGATTTTATGGTGTAAATACATGGATTTAGACTAAATAATCAAGGAATCAAAGTTCAAAAATTGTGATTTAGGGCTTGAACTTAAGAGCGTTTAAAATAGGGATTTTAGGGATCAAATGGAATCCGATTCTTGTGATTTTGATATGTTTAGACTCGTGGCAAGATGAGGAATCCATTGATGTGAATTTTCTAATTTTTTGAGAAGTGGGCCCGGGGCTCGAGTTTTGCTAGTTTCGAAACTTTAGCTATTTTTTGATTGGGTATTGTCCCAATAGGCATATTGTGATATATTTGCTCTGATATTGGGTAGATTCGACGCGAGTGGAGGCCGGTTTGAGGGGAAAAGGCGTCGCGAGCTTGATATTTCACCAGTTTGAGGTGATTAATGATTGTAAATGATATCCTTAGGGTTTGAAACCCCGGATTTTCACCCATAGTGCTATATTGAGGTGACTTGCACGCCGGATAGAAAGCGTGGGGTAGAGCACTATTGGGGATTGTGACTTGGTCCGCCCCGGTTGTTGATTTTACCGCATATTTCACTATGACTTATTGTTTTTCACTATGACTTGGGCCTATTGCCATACTTGGGGCTTATTGCCGACTGTTTGAACTCCTTGTGAGCTATCATCAATGTTTTCCTCACTATTTGAAATATTATTTGAACTCAGTCCATTTGAATTACAGTGTTTCATGAACTCAGCTACATTTTTACTCAACCTTGAGTTTTTTTAACCGATATTGAACCATTGTTTGAAATGAGCATTATTGTTTTACTTATACCTGAGGGGCTTATGATTATTTTTGGACTGATTGAGACCGAGGGCCATATGTGAGGATATGTTGAGTGATGCGAGGAGGCTTTCAAGCCTCGAGTATATTGTGAGGAGGCTTTCAGGCCTCGAGTGTATTGTGAGGAGTCTTTCAGGCCTGGAGCGTATTGTGAGAAGGCTTTCATGCCTCGAGTGTATTGCGAGGAGGTTTTCGGGCCTCGAGCATATTGTGAGGAGTCTTTCGGGCCTCTAGTGTATTGTGAGGAGGCTTTCAGGCCTCGAGTGTATTGTGAGGAGGCTTTCAGGCCTCTAGTGTATTGTGAGGAGGCTTTCAGGCCTCGAGTGTATTGTGAGGAGGCTTTCAGGCCTCGAGTGTATTGTGAGGAGGCTTTCAGGCCTCGAGTGTATTGTGAGAAGGCTTATATGTACAGACTTTTAGGTCTTATTGTGATAGCGCTTGGGCTGTAGGCGCCCCTTCGGAGTCTACACACCCATAGTGAGCGCGGGTACCCATGTGATGTGATACTGAGCCCGAGGGGCTGACACTGTTCTGAGTGATGTGATACTGAGCCCGAGGGGCTGACACTATTCTGAGTGATGTGATACTGAGCCCGAGAGGCTGATATTGTTTTGAGCGATTAATATTGAGTTGGAGGGGCTGATACTATTTTTTGAGATGTGCCTGAGGGGCGGACTTTATGTGCTCATCTTGCATATTTAATTGTCTTTTTACCTGCTATACTGTGGTACTTGTGCTCTAGGGGCGGATTTTTCCATGCTTATCAGCACTAGTTGTTTTGAAATTGTTTTTCGTAATTATTGAAAAGACCATTTTCAATAGAGATTTGAATTGAGCCAAGGCATTTCTAAAGATATCATAGATATTTGTATTTTTCCAAGAAAATTGTACCCGACTTCTGTACAATATGTTGGTTGCTTTACGTGATTTCTAGATGCTCAGTTATTATTTACCTTAATTTATTCACTGTGTTGGAGTAGTCACTTTACTCCCTGCACCTCGCATGCAGTTGCAGGTATTTATTCACCCGAAAGCGGGTAGTGGCCGCGTGGAGGCAGAGTTGTAGAGGTTTAGCGAGGTGACTGCCAGCGTTCGCAGCACCACAGTCCCTTTTATGTTATACATTAGTATTACTCAGTGTATTTCTAGACTATAAAGTGGGGATTTCATTCTTATAGATGCTCGTGACTTGTGACACCCGATGTCGGGCTGAGTCGGGATGGGTCCCCTGTTTTATCACGTTATTCCGCATTATGATTTTATTATCTATGATTCAGACTTATTCATGCTAAGTGACTTTTAAAAGAGGCATTATTGTTCTGTTGGCTGGCCTTGTCTTCACGAGAGGCGCCATCACGATCGAGTTTGTGGAATTTGGTCGTGACAAGTTGGTATCCGAGCCTAGGTTACTAGGTCTCACGAGTCATGAGCAGGTTTAGTAGAGTCTCGCGGATCGGTACGGAGACGTCTGTATTTATCCTGGAGAAGCTGTAGAACCTTTAGGAAAACTTCACTTTCTTGGAATTCTTATCGTGCGTACTTGATTTAGCTTGTTATATAACTCTTGAAATTCCTTCCACACATTTGTATGCGCACGTGAGAGCTTAGTGTCAGATGTGACTTGATGGCTTGTGATTCCGTTATCAAGGGGAGAGATGTGATCGCCGTGAGTTTGATATTGGGACAGTCTGTAGGACTTGAGGCCGGATCTTTGCCTATGGCTTGAGTACCGACGTGCTGATTGTGTAAGCAGGTGTTTTGAACTTATATGTTCGTTATTGTCCCTATTAGCTGGAATGGTGGCTTGGTATTCATGTGATGAGTATGTTAGTACTGCGAGATGTATCTACATGACTTTGTAGTGACGAAGAAGTCTGCTGGATAATAGAGGAAACGTTAAGTGTTTGATTTCTATTGTGATTTGATGTGTAGCCCGAGTTACGGGCGCGTGAAGAATATTTTCATGTTTCCTAGTTGGGGAGTGTAGTCAATTTCATGTGGCGGTATGCGTTCATACCCAGAAAGACTAAATGATTATGTAATGTGTATGATAGTGGAAGGTATGCAAAAATGTTAAATTGAGGCGAAGCAGGTGGGTTATCTCCTGCGGAATGTTCTTAAGTGGCATGAACCCTTATGTGTATTTCAGGAGGTCTCATGTGTAATTGAAGGGTACTTGTTGAAATTTGAAAATTCGGGTCGATTAAGAGAGTGGACTCAACTGATGTGTGGATGAATGCGAGATTTGCAGAGGATTACAGTACTAGATGGTCTATGTTTCCACCAACTTGTAGATGAATTGAGTTTAATCTCACTATGATATTGTGGCATCATTAGAGTAAAAGTATTATGGTTTATTGAGTGTGTCCCGATATGTGGCTTCGAGCCAAGTTGGGGAGGTTGCTGTTGATTAGCTGATCGTACGATCATGTGCTATGTTGGTTCCGTTTTGAGTTATGCTGGCGGATCAGTCCTGGTTGTAGAGATTGAGCCGAGGATGGCACGAGTGAAGCAAAATTTTGACAAAGGTTATATGGTGCTTCGTAGATTTGAGAAAATAATAGGATGTCCTGAGCTGTTGTTGATAAAGAATGCTCAGTGTATAGAGAAGGAAGATGTTTGTTTGTATTGGAATGAGATCATATCCTACGGTGTCAGAGTGCTAATAAGGAACGAGTGGTTCTGTTTGTTAAGTCAGGTAATTTCCAGTTTGAATAAGAGTGAATGACTCTCGAGAATGATTTTATTGTGTTCAAGATTCTACATGTAACAATCAGGTGTCTCAAGGTTGTGTATGTGGTCAGAGACTGTGTTTTAATCGGAAAGGTCAAGACTTGTGGTATTTTATGTTAATTATGGGATTCTATGTATCAGTATCTGGAAATTAATGGTAACGAATTTAGATTCGTAGGAAGTTCTTCAAAGTGAAGTATTCTGGAATGTGGTAGTTCTGGGAACATTTGAGGGAGTATTCAGTGGCCTATGAGTCTTAGACAGTGTGGTCTTATGTGCGAGTCTCGTGTGGTAAACCTGGGTTAAGGTATTGTGGTGCAACCGCAAGGAGGAATATCAAGTTGATGATGAATCAGAAGGGAAATTTGATAAATTGAATAGGTTGATAGTAGACTGAGTTGGTATGGTAAGGGTATGATTAATTCTTCCTATGTGTTCGAGGTAATGAGCCTTACATGCATTTTTCCGCAATGTTCTCGAGCTTTGGCAGCTTGCTTAGCTTGGCTTGGGTAGAAGGATTCAGTCCTGGCAGATTAGCTTGTGCGAATGGAATTGGGAGAGATTTCTTGTTGGGTTTTACCGTTGTTTGGCGATGGATATATTTTCTATGGGTATGCGAAGCATGGAATGTGTAATGATTCCTCTTCTAGATGGGATTGACGGAGGGTCTTGGCTAGATGAGTTACAGTTCAGTTCTAAAAAGAAGTTCATAAAATTTTTAGGCAACAGGTAGCCTTAGGTAATCAATGGAATGATGCTGCTAATTGGAAGTGATTTTACGGGAGTATTTGTCTTGGAAAAGGGTAATGTGTTTAGACTGATGATATTTCGGTAGTATTGCGACACTTTCTTGCTAGATCGACTGCTGATATCTGAGTTTGTTTGATGCCATAGGGGAATTTTAGAATATCTTTCATGGAATGATTTGGGTACTCGAGGTGTAATATGTATTCATACTGCGGAATTTGGGATCATGTACAGTGATTCGTGTGCTATATGGAGTTGGAGACTGGGAGTTCTCAGGTACAGACGGTGTAGTGGTTGCGGATCGTGTGTATTGGTACCATTAGCGACTATTCGGATTTGGAGACCCGAGTGGATCTTTGTTTGCTTGGTATATTAGATTTTGGATATGATATTGGGGTGTAGACTGGTTGTCTCAGTGTTGGGTTATTCTAGAATATTGTGCTACGGGCTATGTCGGAAAATGCCACAGGTTGCGTGGCGAGGTGCATCAGATTATGTTCTAGCAGAGTGGTTTTTATTCCAAAGTCCAGAGGACGGCTAGGAAGGATTGCTTTTCTTAATTGGGCCTTCGTGGCGGATGTCAGTGCAGAGTTTTCTATCATTGATTCAGTTTCGGTATTGAGGTACTTTTTTCGGATGCATTCTTATGGCTGGGCATGTCGCCAGGCAAGATTGTGGATTTTGGTGTTTATTTGGTGTCGGGCACCGTATCGTACGGCTCCGGCAGGAGTTAGAGTGGTGGAAGGAGCATCTTCAAGCTTCTTGGTATTGAGTTCGTTGGCAAGCCGATATGGCTACGTATTTGGCTTGAGTTAGCTTGTTTAGTCCCGAGTTGAATTGCCGAGGGATAGGTTGATTCGATCGTTATTGAACTTGTTAATGATTTAGGGAGATCTATAAGTTGCTTTTTGTGCTGTGAGACGTTAAGATTTATTGGATATGGGCTCATGTGGCGTGGTTCTATTGAGGATTCATAGAGGAAGTCGAACGGGAAGAGTAATTGAGTGTTGCTTGGTAAATGGAGTATTGGTTATGACCTATCAGGTTGCGTGTCGTATGTTATTCGTGTCTCCGTCGGTGTAATGAATTGCTTTGGTTTCAGACATCAAATTGTGTGTGGCTGTTGATTTTGAGCATAGCGACTTGAGGTGCTTCAGGTGAAACAGTGTTTGGGTAGGATCGCGCATCGTAGCAAGGCTACGTAGAGTTATGACATTTCGTGTAGATTCAGGTGTTCTATCTCTATGATGTGAGACGGGGTCTCGGCCTTGTGTTGTGATGATACTGATGGACTTGAGTTACAACTCTTTCGTTTGAGTCAGTTTTCATGATTTAAGTATGTTCAGACAGTTTCTTATTGGTGCGCATATTATGAAAGTTGTGGCTTAGGCCTGTATTGAGGTGTCATATCACCAGAGAGGTGTGTTGGATTCGAGGTGAGCGTTGGGGTCACTAATGAATACGAATAGATTTGATTTCAGCTTGATGGGAGGATAATATCGAGGTTAGACTCGAAAATCTATTGTGGTATTAGTCAAAAGGGAAGTGGCTTCAAGAATGGTTGATCTGAGAAATGGTTACAATTTGCTATTTGTTTCATTTATCGTTGGCAGTATATGAAGGCGTTGGAATAAGACTTTAGCTAATAAAGGTTTCTATTGGTATTTGGTTGTTGTGGGTAACTACTGTGAATAGAAGTTATCGTTTTGAGTGCTTGGATTATGTGGTATATCATACGATTTCACCTGAGGTTGCAAGTATGGGTTATTACAGCTAGTTCGGGAATATTCAAAGTATAGGTGTGAGATTTTGATCATATTGATGGTTTCAGAAGTGAAAAGGTAGTTCTATGATTTATGGGCTAGACTGGATTAGGTAATTTCATCTATGTTGTGTTGTCGGACCTATATGAGATAGGGTTACGTGGGATCAACTCGGGTATATGCTTGGTAAAGTTATTCAGCTGTTGGTTGGCTTCTAGGGCAACTCTAGGTACACTAGAGGACCAGCGTTGGTTTAAGTTGGGAAGGATGTGACGACCCGACCCGTCGTCTTATGAGTCATCCCTCCGTTTCTCCCATTTTATTCTTCTTCACGTTTCATTATCAGTATTTGGTGTGTTATAGTTGATTCGGATTGGTTTTGGTAGAGATGAGGCACTTAGTCTCTTTAAGGAAGGCTTGGTTTGGAAAAGTCAACCCGATATTGACTTATGAGTAAGAGGGCTCGGATGGGATTTTTGGTGATTCAGTTAGCTTCAAGAGTTGATTTGTGACTTAGGAGTGTGATCAGAATTGCTTTCGGAAGTTCGGTGTAGAATTAGGCTTGAATTGGCGAAGTTAGTATTTTGGCGAATTCCGGTTGGTAGGTTAGATTTTGATCAGGGGGTCGGAAAGGAATTCCGAGAGTTGCAGTAGCTTCGTTAGGTGATTTTGGATATGTGTGCAAAATTTCAGATGATTCGGATGTGATTTGGTTGGGTTTTTGATCGAATGTGAGTTTCGGACGAATTTGAAGAACTTAGGCTTGAAATTGATGAAAATGAGGATTTTTGTGTTGTTGGATGTGTTTTTAAGATTGAAACAAGTTTTAATAGGGTATTGGATCATGTCTATGCTTTTGGTTGAGGTCCCAGGTGCGTGGGGGTGAGTTCGGGTGGTTAAACCGAGGGTTTTTGAAGTTTGTTGCATGTTGATGTTGCTGGTATCTGTTGGTTTCGCACCTGCGTATATGGGACCATAGGTGCGGTCTCGCTGAAGCGGCATGGAGAGCGCAGAAGTGGAAAGCTTGGTCCTTGCTTGGTTCGGCAGAAGCGGAAGTAGGACCGCATAGGCGGGCCCGCAGATGCGAAAAGGGACCCGCAGAAGCGATATAGGGCCTTAAGTGAAAAGTCCGCAAAAGCGGACGTTGACAGCATAAACAGAAATTGCAAAAGCGGTATTTCATCCGCAGAAGCGGAATGACTGGCAGTTAAGTGAGATTAATCTTCTTCGCGAATTTTTGAAAGAACAACATTTTTGAACTCCGAACTTGGAGAACTTTGAGGCGATTTTGAAGAGGGTTTCGAGGGCTTTGATCAGGTATAAATTCTTGGACTTAAAATATGATTTTATGGTGTAAATACATGGATTTAGACTGAATAATAAAGGAATCAAAGGTCAAAAATGGTGATTTAGGGCTTGAACTTAATAGAGTTTAAAATAGGTATTTGAGGGGTCAAATGGACTCCGATTCTTGTGATTTTGATATGTATAGACTCGTGGCGAGATAAGGAATCCATTGATGTGAATTTTCTAATTTTTTGAGAAGTGGGCCCGGTGCTCGGATTTTGCTAGTTTTGAGATTTTGCTATTTTTTTGATTGTTTTTGATTGGGTATTATCCCATTGGCATATTGTGATGTATTTGCTCTGATATTGGATAGATTCGACGTGCATGGAGGCCGGTTTGAGGGGCAAAGGCGTCACGAGCTAGAGATTTCACCAGTTCGAGGTGAGTAATGATTGTAAATGATATCCTCAGGGTTTGAAACCCCAGATTTGCACCGATTGTGCTATATTGAGGTGAATTGCACGCCGGATAGAGAGCGTGGGGTAGAGCATCGTTGGGAATTGTGACTTTGTCCGCCCCGGTTGTTGATTGTACCGCGTATTTCACTATGACTTGTTTTTTCACTATGACTTGGGCTTATTGCTGACTGTTTGAACTCCTTGTGAGGTATCATCACCGTTTTCCTCGCTAGTTGAAATATTATTTGAACTCAGTCCATTTGAATTACACTATTTCATGAACTCAGCTATATTTTTACTCAAACCTTGAGTTTTTTTTAACTGATATTGAACAATTGTTTGAGCTGAGCATTATTGTTTTACTGATGCCCGAGGGGCTTATGATTATTTTTGGACCGATTGAGGCCGAGGGCCATATGTGAGGATATGTTGAGTGATGTGAGGAGGCTTTAAGGCCTCGAGCGTATTGTGAGGTGGCTTTTCAAGCCTTGAGTGTTTTGTGAGGAGGCTTTTAGGCCTCGAGTGTATTGTGAGGAGGCTTTCAGGCCTCGAGTGTATTGTGAGGAGGCTTTCAGGCCTAAAGCATATTGTGAGAAGGCTTCCAGGCCTCGAGTGTATTGTGAGGAGGCTTTCAGGCTTCATATTGATATGTACAGGCTTTCAGGCCTTAGTATGATAGCGCTTGGGCTGTAGGAGCCATGTGATGTGATACTGAGCCCGAGGGGCTCACACTGTTCTGAGCGATGTGATACTGAGCTCGAGGGGCTGACACTGTTCTGAGTGATGTGATACTGAGCCCGAGGGGCTGATAATATTCTGAGCGATTTATATTGAGCCCGAGGGGCTGGTACTGTTTTTTTGAGATGTGCATAAGGGGCAGAGTTTATGTGCTCATCTTGTATATGTAATTGCCTTTTTACCTGCTATACTGTGGTACTTGTGCCCGAGGGGCGGATTTTTCCGTGCTTATCAGCACTAATTATTTTGAAATCGTTTTTCGTAATTAGTGAAAAGTCCATTTTCAAAAGAGACTTAAACTGAGCTAAGGCATTTATAAAGATATCACATATTTCAGTATTTTTCTAAGAAAATTGTACCCGGCTTCTATACAACATGTTGGTTGCTTTACGTGATTTCTTGCTTCTCAGTTATTATTTACCTTAATTTACTCATTGAGTTGGAGTACCCACTTTACTCCCTGCACCTCGCGTGGAGTTGCAGGTATTTATTCAAGCAGTAGCGGGTAGTGGCCGCATAGAGGCAGAGTTGTAGAGGTTTAACGAGGTGACTGCCAGTGTTCGCAGCACCACAATCCCTTTTATGTTATTCATTAGTATTACTCAGTGTATTTCTACACTATAAAGTGGGGATTTCATTCTTATACATGCTCGTGACTTGAGTCGGGATGGGTCCCCTGTTTTATCACGTTATCCCGCATTATGATTTTATTATCTATGATTCAGACTTATTCATGCTAAGTAACTTATAAAAGAGGCATTGTTGTTCTATTGGTTGACCTTGTCTTCACGAGAGGCACCATCACGACCGGGTTTGGGGAATTGGGTCGTGACGGTTTATCAAGAAAAGGAAGAGTCATGGAGTGCAACAACTGTGGTGAAGTTAACCACAATTGTAGGGGCTGTCCAAAGGTAATATAGATTCATTTCTTCTTAAATTTTAACTTATTACAATTAAGTAACTAATTTATTATTTTTCAAGATAAGGTTGCTGGAGAAATATCCAAAACCAAAAAGAGAAAGGCTTTCACTATGTTCAGTGCTTGATGATGAAGTATCCGAAGATGAAGTGGCTAAAGATGATACATTTGAAGATGAAATACTTGAAGAAGAAGTTGTTGATGCTGGAACACAACAGACAATACAATCAATGTTCAATAATGAAGATGTAATACAACAGTCAACTGCATATGGTCTTTCCATTGGTGATGGAGAAGATCCACCATTAAGGCCCAAGATTCTTTTTGAGAGAATAACAAAGTTAAAGGCGATGAAGTCTCAAAAGTTACAACCAACTGGAAATAGGAGGATTTCTTTCATGGGTGATGATGATGGAATTTTTCCACCAACAACTTGCCATATTCTCCAACCAAGACAACCCGGAAGGGGAACACATCAATCACTTCAAACGAGCTTGATCGATAAAGGAAAAATAATATTAAGATGATGGGAAGAAAAGGAAAGAACCCATGTGAAAACTAAATCTGCAGATTTCTAAATTGTTTTGAATGTGATGGCATTAGATTTTGGTGGTTCTAAACTTATGTTTTGTTGATGGACAACCTTTTTGCTACCAACCACAATAATGGTTCTAGTGGTTGGTTAACCACCTACTTGTTAATGACTTTATGTTGATGTTTATTGAATGACTAGTTAACTCTGTTGGTTTTTATTGGTATTGAATGACTAGTTAATGACTATTTGTTCTTGGTTAATTGCCTCTTTCTTCTGTACATTTTGTTTGAATATGGTCCAACATGTATATGTAAGGACAATTTAGATCTTGTTCGAATTGTATAGGTTATATATGATTTAGTTATATTAGTCAATTCTCAAACACTTCACAACTCCATATCAGTTTACTTGCACCTATTTGAGAACACCAAACTAATTATTACAACAAGTAACTCATTCATAGACACTAACATTCAAATGAATGGGAATGTCTTTATTGAATCCTTGCCCAAAAATATAAAACTTCATTACATAATAAAAGAAAACAATTAAGCCACAATAACACTGATATTACATATCATTTTCCCTAGTCCAAAGAATATAATAAAACATCCAAATATCACACAAATAAAATTTCATATCTTCTTCCGAAATTTAGCATCATGCACAGCTGAGTACTCTAAAATTACCACTTTCTTCATGACAATATTTATTTTCAATTCCAAGGATTCTATTCCTCCATGATCGACGAGCATCATAACATTATCAAGATCTGCAACTTTCCTTTGGACTACATTTCTTTCACGAATTAGGGCTTCCTTTTCCCTCTTTAAACTGCATATGAGATTTGAAACTCTAGGAGGAAGCTCCTCATCTTGCCATTCCCAATAGAAATATTTTTCATCCGAAAAACCAAAAAATAAAATAAAAATTACAAGCAAATCGAAATAATTAAAAGAACCCATCAACAAATTTACTTACCTCATGCTTAAGTCACTTGAAAAACCTTATCCCATCATTTAAAGGAGTCCATACCACGAAATAATTAGCATCAAGTCCACAATGACAACTTCTAATCGACCCATTTAAGCTACTCGAACATTTCGACATTGTCTTAGAGAAATCTTCAAAACAATGTGAGAAAGATGAAAATGAATTAAACCTAAACTAGAACCCAACTCAGAAATCGACAAGGTGACCCGATTAGTAGGAGAAATTATACATCAATGAAGGTCAATTTTTTCGAGGGAGAAGCTTTTGAGATGAAAATAGGGAAGGAAAGGGTCTGGTAATTAGATTAACCTAACAGCTATATTAAGTAAAAATTGGGGGTGGGTCCGGGTGTATGGGGTAGGGAAATAAAAGGGGTTGGGGTATTTTTAATTCCATGTGGCATTTTAAATTATATTTGCGATTTTTAATAATCCAAATGTAATTGTACGTGGATTTTAGAGTCTCCCGTTAGTGGAGAAAGATATTTGTGAGCCCATTTGTAGACGGCAAGGGCAGATAAGGGGCCAACTTTTAACGGAGGGCTAGGTAGTCCTATTTCAAATAGTAGAGGGGTAGTTTAGGTTCTTTTCCATATGTAAATATAGATAGATAATATATGAAAATCAAGAAAAATAAAAGTATCAAAAGAATTCTGGATCAAATATAAAGGCTCAAGTATAATAAATCAAAATTTGGATGTAGTTATGGTAGCACAAGTTATTTTTATAAAAGAAAATAATAAAATTAATATTTGTATAGACACCCAACAATATTTTGTTTGACAAACACGACGTTTAAAATTAATTAGTTCATAATATATTTCACTATAAGAAATACTACCACAAACAACACATATATTGTGTATATATTTGTAAAAAGTTATCTACACATATGCAAGTAAATTGACCATAACATTGGCTATCTCACTTCTTTTTTGGCTTTTCTTTATTACCTTACTTGGTGTTAGTGCAATTTCCTTATTTTCTACCTTTATGGTATATATGCGTTTTATTTTTGTTATTTTTCTCTATATGAAGCCCACTCAAATTAGCAAAGATCAAACGCTTACAAGTTGAGGATATTATATGTAAATATGGGTCTTTATGATGAAAATGATGCACAAACTTTGTCTATTATTTCGTGCTTATATGTTATCTCCATTTTTTACTTTGTCAGCACCATCTTTCTAAGCGAAAATATTTTTTTCACTTTAATATAAAAAATGAATAGCTAAACGTATCATTAGATGTTACTCCCCACATTTACATTTAAAAAAGTAAGAATCAAGTTCAGTTCCTTATCACACAAAAACTAACTATTATATGTTGATTTCTGTTGGTCTAACAAATTTTATTAATGCAAAAGTATGACTCATTTAGAAAGCGGAGCTCTCTCTTCTCTCTAAAAACCCTCCAAAACCTAAAGCTTCAATTAACTTCATCCCCAATGAATTCAATCACCAATAATCTAGTCAGAGGCGGAGCTAGGATTTATATGTTACGGGTGCCATATTACTTAGAACATCGATACGTTCTTATTTATACAGTCTAAATACACTATATTTATACGGTACAAATAGAGTAAATATTTAGTATGTGTGATCGGTTATGTGCTTCTGCGTGAATTAATTGTCTTTTAATTGATACAGACAAATCAATTAAACGAAAAAATGTACTATTTATGACAACTTGATGCTATGAGGGGTTTCGTTCTAATCGGAGAGAAGATTTTCGGGAGAATTTTTTTTTTTACTTATATATATATATATATATATATATATATATATATATATATATATATATATATATATATATATATATATATATATATATATATATATGCAAAATGTTGGTGGACTTTTTTATCTTTAAAATAAATTTCACATTGATAAATTTAACATCAATTTTATTTACTTATTTTAGAACTTTAAGATTAACTAAAAGTATAGTTATTAATTTTTTTTTATTTGAGTAGAAAGTCCTAAAGTTTAAGTTCCTATAAGCTTATATAAATAATTTTCTTATTTAAACTATGTAACATAATGATAGTACCTTTTATTGTAATATTCCTAATATTTATATTAATTCTAAGAGAATATAAATTGATAATAACAATCTAGAACAACCGTGATACTCCGACCAATAATATAAAAGAACCATCGATTAAAGGATCAAATTAAAATTAAACAATGAAATGAAATAGTGAAGTGTAGTTTAGGTTACTTTCGTAATTGTAGTAAAATTATTGTCTATCTGAAGCAACAAAGCCAAAACATCATAAAATTGTCACAAAATCTGTTCTATCCCTCGTCTTAAGGATGACACGGTAAGCTTCAACCACTGGCATCTTAGTCACTTTTGTTACTCTGGGTGGCAACCTTATTATTTAAACGATTTCGGTCATATAAATACATATATACATATAATTTCTACTAAAGCTTGCTGGTGGCATACCACCCCTCGGGCCTTAACAGATCCACCCCTGAAACTAGTCAGTACACAAATTCCGCCAAAGCCGCTAGATAAAGAATTAACTAATCAATTGGTGGATGAAGTCAATAGCCCGGGCACATCAAGCGCCAAAGTTCCTCAAACGTTCAAAGAGAAATTATTGAAAAAAGAAGACTCAATAAATTTCTCATTGGATTCTTCCTCTTCCTTCATGTCCCCAATAGATATCCAAGAACGGGAACCAATCTGCAATCCAAGAAACGAAAATAATATTCCACCTCTCTCTGTCCCCATATCCTTGGAAGATAGACACAGAATCTACCACCCATGGAAACACTCTTTAATAGTTAAACTATAAGGCAGAAGAATACTCCACCAAATTTTATAACAAAAAACCCAACACCTATGGAAAATCAATGACAACGTTTCCCTAGTTGACTTAGGTAACGATTATTTCATTGTCAAATTACAAAAGGAGTAGAGAATGAACTAAATCCTTTAGAAAGGATCATGTTTCATCTATGGAAATTTTCTATCAGTTCAGAGATGGCAACCCAACTTTGTGGCAACTGAAGGTAGGCAAATCTTTGCAGCAGTATGGGTTAGACTCCCTCAATTACCAACCGAGTTCTACGACGGGGAAATACTCCTGAGAATAGAAGGAATTATACGAAGGCTATTGAAGGTAGATGCTTGCACATCCTCTTCCCTAAGAGGATATGCTAGGCTTTGCATCAAAATACCAATGGAAGAGGCGGTGAATTTTTTTTATCTACATAGATACTCACAAACAATACATCCAATATGAAGCTGACAACTTCTGTCACGACCCAATTCCATTACAGCTCGTGATAGCGCCCAACACCGTTGTCAGGCAAGCCAACTATACATATTAGTGAAATTCTCGTTTTACCTTACCAAACAATTTCGACAATTTGTTCATTTGATTAAAAAAAGTAATAATCAGCAACATGCAATAATAATTATACAAACCAAAAGAATAGTCTATTAATTTGTGTGCTAAGACCTGGTATCACAAGTATATGGGCATATAGTAGAATACACAAAAGAATAAATCTATCATACTGTTTGAACTAGGATAGACAACCAAAAATACAGAGAAACTCCATGACGTTGCTGAACGACCTGGGAAAGGAGCAGCTCACTGTGGAATCTGGGGGCTTGTCACGACCCCAATCCCGGTCGTGATGATGCCCAACACAAATGATAGGCAGGCTCGACCATATAACAGTCACAACTCAACCACACAATCCATTTTCCAATTTATAGCATTAGATTATCAGATGATATAGTTCTAAGCAGTGATTATAGACAAAAGTGGTGCGAAAATCACAACAACATCCAATAAAACTCCCAAAGACCTGGGGTCATGAGTCTAGAGCCTCTAAGATGATAAAATAATAAATCCTCAGTAATACTGATGTTCAC
The DNA here is from genome assembly GCA_026770625.1 of Nicotiana glauca. NCBI lineage: Eukaryota > Viridiplantae > Streptophyta > Magnoliopsida > Solanales > Solanaceae > Nicotiana > Nicotiana glauca. Next base: position 12,742 of record MU715583.1, on the reverse strand, counting down.
AAATGCGAAAATAATAAAGGGATAGGGGAGGAGTCGGGTCTTGCGAACGTCAGGCAGCTACATCGACAACTCCTGAGAAGCTCTGAAGCAACAAATAGCTCAACTATGCTCCCGGGACACCTGAATCTGTACACGTAGTGCAGGAAGTAAAGTGAGTACTTCCAACTCAGTGGTAATAAGAGTAAAAAATAACTGAGCGGTAAGAAATCACGTAAGAATACTCCATCATGCTATACGGGACAGTACAACCTTTTGAGAAATACAGTAAAATCGTGAGAATCCTTTAGAAACATCTAGCTCAGTTTAAAATCTCTTTTGAAAATATTCTTTTTCCAACAGTAGGCATATGAATGCGATATCAAGTAGTGCAAGTCCTCACATAGGTCATCCCCTCGGGCACATCACACTATTTAAAAATAACACCAGGGTATCTGGTACACAGTGTAAGAAATAACATGGATGCCAATGATTAGAGAGTGCTGAATGTCATGCCACGTAGTACAAATAGGAATCAATGCGTGAATGCAATGTAATGCACATGACCGTTACGGCATACAACCCGATCCATTTGGGTACCCGCGCTCACTGTGGGGGTTCAGACTCTGGAGGGGCTCCTACAGCCCAAGCGCAATATCAATATCACGCCGTTGCGGCGCGCAGCCCGATCCATCCTCAGTCCAAAAATGCACACATAACACTGCTACGGTGTGCAGCCCGATCCATGCTCAGTCCAGAAATGCACATAAGCCTCTTGGGCAATAGTAACATAGCAGTTCTCAGCTCAAAACGTCAGAAAAATATCATTTAAGTTTTTAAATCTTAGAAAGATGACTGAGTTTGCAAAACAGTATTTAGAGCCTTGGACTGAGATCATATAATATGCAACGTAATGTAAAAACAGTGATATCAATCCCTAAAGGATTCAAATAATCGGCACGAAGCCCAAAATATGGCAATCAGCCCAAATCATGATAGCATCAAGTAGTTTTCAGTCAATCACGCAGTAAAATCAACAACGGTACGTACCAAGTCACAATCCCCAATGGTGCTCTACCCCACGCTCATACCTGGCATGCAAGTCACCACAATACATCACTATGATGTGCAAATCCGGGGTTTCAAACCCTCAGGATATCATTTACAAGTATTACTCACCTCAAATCGGTGAAATCTCTAGCTCGCAATGCCTTTGTCCATTAATTCGGCCTCCACGCGCGTCGAATCTAACCAAAATCAGAGCGAATGCATTACAATATGCTAAAGGAATAATACCCAATCGAAAACAATCGAAAAATATCAAGAATCTCGAAACTAACAAAACCCAAGCCCCGGGCCCGCTTCTCGAAAAATTATAAAACTCACATTACCGGATTCCTCGTCTCGCCACGAGTCCATACATACCAAGAACTCCCAAATCCGAGCTCAAATGATCTATCAAATCCCAATTTGAAATATTAAAATCTCAAGCCCTAGCTTTACCCATTTTTAATGAATTTCACCAATTTCCATGTTAAAATCTGCCATAAACTTGAATAATTAGACCAAGGAACTTACCTCTAATCATTCTTCCTTGAATCCCTCTTCAGAATCGCCTCAAGGCTCTCAAAATCGCTCCACAATGGAGGAAAAATGACATAAGCTCGCGGATGAATTAATGATATAAACCCTTCTGCCTCCAGCGGTTTCTGCTTCTGCGGTCCCCACACTCGCTTCCGCGATACCGCTTCTGCGGTCATATTTCCTCTCCTGCGAAATTTCACTTAAATTCCCAAAGCCGCTTCTGTGACAAAATTCCCGCTTTTGCGGAACTTCACCTTCAGGACAAAATCGCTTCTGCGATCGCATGTCCGCTTCTGCGGGCTCGCTTAAGTGAAAAAGATTCCGCTTCTGCAGAACTACCCTACTAGGCCATAAGACGCTTTTGTGACCCTCCTCATGCTTCTGCGGAACCGCTTCTGTGGTCCATTTCCGCAGAAGCAAAAATACCAGGTACCAGCTGCAACCTGCAATTCCTCAACTCAAATTTCACCCCGATAGCCATCCGAAATCACCCCGAGGCCCCTGGGACCTCAACCAAAAGCACCAACATAACCCATAACATCATTCAAACTTGTTCCAATCATCAAAACACATCAAACAACGCTAAAACCATCAATTCACATCGGATTCAAGCCTAAGTTTCTTCAACACTTCCGAAATGCGTATTCGATAAAAAACCCAACCAAACAATGTCTGGATGACATGAAAATTTGCACACATATCCAAAATCACCCAACGAAACTACAACAGCTCTCGGAATTCTATTCCGACCCTCGGATCAAATTCTCATCCATCAACCAGAATTCGCCACCATACTAACTCGCCAATTCAAGCCTAATTCTACACCGGACCTCCAAAATCAAGTCCGATCGCACTCCTAAGTCACAAATCATCCCCCAAAGCTAACCAAATCACCGGAATTCACATCCGAGCCTTCTAACTATATAGTCAACTTCCGGTTGACTTTTCCAAAACAAGCTTCCTTCCAAGAGGCTAAGTGCCTCATTTCCAACTAAAACCAATTCAATTCTATCCGATCAAATCAATTACTGACATTGAAACATAGAACGACATAATATGGGGGAAACGGGGTGGTAACTCACGTGACGACGGGCCGGGTCGTCACATGGCTCTATCAAGAATGCGCACCAGACTGATAGCCAGGTGTACCTGCCTCAGATCCTGCACAATTAAGTACATAAGCATAGTATGAATACATAAACATAAGTATCCAGTCTAACATCGAAGACGTAGTGACGAGTGGTCAACATGACACTTAATGAGGTCAATAGCAATAATGATTTAAGATTTCACTAAGCATGGATAACATAGGCGTAATAACAAGCTCAGAGTTTACAGAGATCAATATATATCAGTTTCATTCATGTCTTATATAATTTCAATTCAAGCATTCATCAGAGTAAGTCATGAATAAGATTTCACATAGATGCCACGCGCACATTATACCGAGGTCGTATGGCTCGGTCCAACATAAAAGCAAATGTGTACTGCTAGAGGGTCGAATGACACAAACCATAGATACATCTATTCTTATCGAGGCAATTGACCTGATCAACAAATATCAATTATCATCAAGAAGGCACATAAGGCGCAATCATAGTCAAATAAATCCATACAAGTTATCAAGTAAGTGCATGTGTTCTTATACATTTATTTCCTACCCCTAACAAGTCCTAAGTGATCTAATTAATATGAAAGGATATAGACTTCTACGAATATAGCATGATACGGGTCCTAAACTACCCGAACAATTAATATAATAGTAGCTACATACGGACTCTCGTCACCTCGTGCGTACGGGGCCCCCATAATTAGCAACACATGATTAATTAACTCACCTATGGTGACAATTCATTCTTACAAGGTTAGAAAGGAGACTCACCTCGCTCCAATGCATATTCAAAATATCATTAACGCGCTCAAACCCTCATTTTGGAGCCGAACGATCCAAAACTAAGTAAATAAGGTAGGAGGTAATCAATATAAGCTCAAACGTCCACATTTTAACTATTAAAGTAATTTCCCAACCTTGAACACAAGTTTCCTAAATTCTGACCCCGGGCCCACGTGCCCAGTCTTCGAAATTTTTCGAAGAAAGTTATTCTTTATAACGTAAGGATCAATAATATATGATTTCTACTTCATTCCATAATAAATTTCATTGTTAAATCTAATTTTTATCAAAATCCTAGGTTTTGCTCTAATCCCATAATTTTTACTTAATTTTTGTGCGTTAATCTACCCAAGACTCAAGTGTTAAACTAAAAATAAGTAGGATGAACTTACCTCAAGATTCTAGGTAGAATTTGTCTCTTTGGAAGCTTCCAAATCACCCAAACAATGGTAGAAATGTGTCAAAAATGACAAATTTTCGTATTGAATGAATGCACTGCCTTCAACAATTACTGCAACTGTAGTTAGGGGACCGCATCTACAGTCTCACTTCTACGAGATGGGCCCCGTATTTGCGTAATTAGGCCAGGCGGGCTGGGACCGCTTCTACGGTCTTTGGGCCGCTCCTATGCAGAAGGAGCTGTATCTGCGGTTCCTAGGATCCTCCCCCCCCGGGCCGCTTCTACGATGTGTTGACCGTACTTGCGGATAACCAACCACAAGTGCAGTTATGATAGATAGCTGAAGCTTAAGCTCCTTTCCAATTTTTCCAACTTCACTTGAGCCTCGTCCGATTGACGCTCGCGGCCCCCAGGCCCCGCCCGAACATACCGACAAGTCTAAAATCATAAAATGGACTTGCTCGAACGCTCGGAACACCCAAAAAAAATTCTAAATCTAAGAATAACCCCCTAAAACCAATTGAATGAAACTTATATGAACTTCAAGTTCTTCAAATTACTTCCAACGTAACGAAAAATACTTATACTGCTGTCACGCCCCAAACTCGAAAGACATGACCGGCGCTCGACCGGGTATTCCCAGTCAAGCGGACCTGGGTGCCTTTCCTATCCCACGTACTACCCCATATCTTACATTACTTATTAGCCAAGTGAAATGACCATACGATTAATTTAGAACACCAATTCATTTCAAAACATAAACAAGGTACATGGTTACTAGCGTGGTTTACATTTTACATTGCCCCTATATACAAAATACATATTACATAAGTTCATGACCCAC
>MU715580.1:93550-103616 GCA_026770625.1 Nicotiana glauca | reverse complement strand
CCCTCTGTATCGTGTGTATCGCCTCCTGTATATGATGAGAGGATAGAGATGATAGAGAAGCAGTATAGAGACACGATATTTTCGTGTCTCTTTTTTAAGTGTGTATCCGATTTTTTAGGTTTTTTTTTATTTGGGTTGGGTATTTTGGGTTGGGTATTTTGGCCCAAAAAATATGTATATATATATAATATATGTATTTGTATTTTCTGATTTATAAAATTGAGATTAAAATAAAAAAAAAATATTCTAATTATATTCCATAAATTATTTTACTAACCATTTGTAGTAATTTTTTAATTTAAACACTCAAAGCTAAAATGAAACATTTTTTTATGATTTTTTTTTATTGATTTAAAAATACGTTAATACTAAAAAATATAAAATTGAGAATCTTAAAGCATATACATTTTTTGTATTTTAATTATGAGTTATTATGTGACCAATTAATAAAAGGATGCAACACAATTTTTAAAATTATAAAATTATTTTATTTGATATTTTTGGAATAATTTGCTTAGGGTAAAAATCACGTGCTCATAAGTACAGAAGGCATTAATTGTAAAGATGTGGGATGGGACAATTAAACATGACACTCTGACTCGAGTTCGAAGTAGACCGGTTAGGCTCTGTCAGTCTTAGCCGTGCGCCTTGGGAACTCGAGTCAGAGTGTCATGTTTAATTGTCCCATCCCACATTTTTACAATTAATGCCTTTTGTACTATAATTGTCCCATCCCACATCTTTACAATTAATACCCATATAGTACAAAAGGCATTAATTGTAAAGATATGGGATGGGACAATTAAACATGACACTCTGACTCGAGTTCGAAGTACACTGGTTAGGCTCTGTCAGTCTTAGCCGTGCGCCTTGGGAACTCGAGTCAGAGTTTCATGTTTAATTGTCCCATCCCACATCTTTACAATTAATGCCTTTTGTCCCATCCCACATCTTTAAAATTAATGCCTTTTGTACAATTAATGCCTTTTGTTAGGCTCTGTCAGTCTTAGCCGTGCGCCTTGGGAACTCCCCATCTTCATCATAGTCGCAGTTGTATCATCCTAGGGTCAGGTGTCGATGACCCTCGAAGGAGGAGACTCAACCATTGCTTTGTAGACTTGAGGCCTCGTAATGATCTTCTGGACTGCCTTAAATGACGAAAAATTGGACCCTCTGATTTCACTGTATACAGATAGTCCCTGCGTTTCTTAGAGAGGGACAATGAGAAGCTTCCTTGACATATGATTCTTTGAACTTCCGGTGATGACATCATACTTATGACGTTGACCTTTACGATAACCAGGATATCATACTTGTCTTTTTAGCATCATTAAATATGCTGCCGATCCTATTTTTCAACGCCATAATATCATCGTCGACTTATTTTTTAATGGCGTATTGATTGCGCCTGCCGATCTGTCTTTCAAAGGCATTGGTGGTCACGTTATCATCCCCTATAAAAGGGGCCTTCCGACACTACCTCTTCATCTAAATGCCTTTCTTCATTCGTTCATCCCTCTCTTCTCACTATCTTCCTCCATAGCATCCTACCATGTTTGAGATCCATGGTTTTGAGATTAGATGGCGGTTTCTTCATGATCCGTGCTTAGGCCCTCTTTCTGGGTTCTCCTTCTTCGAGCGAGATTACGCTGTTTGGTCCCTATTATTGCTGCAGCTACATCTGTTGTTACTGTCGTTGTTTGCTTGATATAGGGGAGCCAATTTCTTCCAGCTTAGGAACATGTTTGGGTTATACACCGCTGCTCATGAAGGTGATCGGACTATACTCCGCTGCTCACCCTCACGCTCCATCCCGACACACTACACCCCCTTTGGATTCCAAGAGGTGAAGTGGCATCTTTGGTCGGTGGCTCACATGGCATAATTCCCCAAGAAGTGGACTTAAAATAGATATGCCATGCAACCAAGGCCGACGCCCACCGATCCCTTTACCGGGTTATGGCGTCTTTTCATCCCTTTCTGCTCCACCTGCTTTCTTTTTCGTCTTCTTATCTAAAGTTCTAATTTGAGGGACTGGGATGTGATTGTTGAGGATGAAAGTCCAAGGAGTTAATGCTCAAAGACGCTGTCACTGAAGATAGACCCTCGAAGGTAGATTGGGCCTTTAGCCTTTTACTATATGCATACCCTTTTACTTCTTTATTTATGTGTAAGGATCCCTTGCGAGCTTTTGTAATCATATGTAAAGGCCCCTCGGTGGCTATTGTAACAGAACGTTTATGAATATAAAGTTATTTTCTTGACTTTCGTCTTTGATGCTTGCCATATTCATTTACATTTATGGAGACTCTGAATGTATGCCTCTATTGACTATCGTCGATATCTAACTCGGGTGAGAGTATTCTTTCTAGCCTTCAGTCGATAAATATGGCACCTCTCGGAACCCTCTGTTGTTCCTCATACCAATCTTGAATTGGTTCGATAGACTCCGGCCGTCGGGACCTTTACCTTGGATCATACGAAAATAATACCTCAAGGCATGAAATCTTCGAGAGCGGCCTTTGAGTGAGGGTTAGCTTTAGGCACCTGGAAACTTGCTTTGAATTTGATGTAGATAACCTTTAAGGTGTTGTAGATAGGTCCTGTATGAGGGGTTGCTAGACTTAGGTGATATTCTGAGGCCGAACCCTTATGGACAGAGCTCGAAGTGCTTATTTTACTTATTGAGAGGAGCCTTCGAGACAGGGTACCATCTCGGGACCGGGGATGATATCGTTGGCTTCTTAAAGACTAACTTCTTTTTGATGGAGATCCTCAAGGTCGGGGACCACCTCGGCATTGGAGATGATGCCATTGGCTTCTTAAAGCCTAAATTCTTTTTGATGGAGATCCTCGGTGTCGGGGACCATCTCGGGATTGGAGATGATGCCATTTTTTCATATATACAAGGGTCATTTCCGCTCCTTTAGGGGTCTCCCCAATTTAGATAGTTATCTTCCCATTTCGGGTTTGAGCCCTCAATTACCTTTAGTGCTAAAGTATTTGTGCAGGTTCCTACTTCGGTTCTTTTAGTCTCGCCATAGCCATGACTGTTACATCGGGGCATGTTCGGTAGAGAGGGGAAAGTCCTGCTCTGGATGCTCAAGATCAAAGAGAGTCTTCCTTGAAGATTACTTCTTTGATAGGAGAAGGGCACCTTGAGTTAGTGATGAGAGACTTCAGATGGGGGGAGAGATTAGTGTTATAGACTCTTTCCACGGATGAGGGCATCTCGAATTATATTGATGGATTCTTGAACGTGTACATGTGTCCTTTCACACTGGGCCCCCTCGATATGGTTGTGCTCGACTTCTGTTTAAAGTATCAGGTTACCTTTGCACAGATACATCCGTCATTTTGGCGAGTAGTGTTGATGATGAGGTTCTTTACGGAGAAGGCGGGGCTTGAATTTGCGCTCAGTCATCTTATCAGGTTGTATCGACCCTTTCACCATCGAGGTTTGCTAACCTTGCAGTGTCAGTCGACCACGCCCTTCGCTGTTGACAATGAAGAAGATGGAGATCGAGGGTGGATGAGTCGGTTTGTACGGGTTCAGATGGTTGACATTATCCCCATAGAACTTATACCATTCCCCTAGGAATGGAACTATGCACTTAAGTGGTACATCCCGTGCCTTATCAGATTTGTTTATGGAAAAGGGTAGTTTTGTAACCATATTGTTTCCTTTTCTATAGCAGTTTCATGGGCACCAGGCGACGTCCCTGATCTGCCTGGTTGGGTCGAGAAGTTGGCGACCCACTCGACTTGTGATGATCGTAGGTGGTGAGTTGTGTCCTTGGGCAGATGGGAAGCAAAACATCACGGTGTGTGTTTTCACTACTTTTTACCTACCCTTTGTTCATTTGGAGAGGCATTTTCCCTTTTTGCGCATTAATCTTGCTGCCCTAGGTATCGGAGAGTCTTCTAAGGCGAAGTCGTGCTCCTCTAGAGAGGGGGAGGGTTTGCCAGTTTCTAGGCTAATGAATGGTAGAATAAGCAGGATATGCATTCTCATGGAGATGACACTCAGAGTAAGGCGAAACGGGGCCGGAACTTCAAGATGAAAACAACATCTAAGCTTGCTATGCCCAAAGTTCCTGGTTTTGGAAATGTGGTTTCTCCGAGCGACCGTGCCTCGACCGGAGTTACTTCTTCCAAGACAGGGGGGACTAGATTAACAGATTTTTCCTCCGCCTTTGAGGAAGTCCGTCAGCTTCAATTCGCGGTGAGTTTTGACACATGCCTTTTGAATCTCGCATCTTTCTTTCCTTATCGAGTTTTCTTCTGTAGTCCTTTGATAGGCTTAGGTCTGAGCTGCTCCATCATGGAGCTAGGCTCCAGAAAGCTCTAGAAGAGGGTAGATCCCTTAGGCTCCTTTGCGAGAAAAAGGAAGTCGAGCTGGCACAATTACGGTATAAGGCATTTCAGTGCTCGAATTACGAGAGCTACTTGATGGAGGAGGTAATCCTCCATCCCGGTTGCGTATGCGTTCTGACTTTTAGCTTCTGAGGCTAACACTTGGTTTATCCCAGTTGCAAAAAAGACAGAGGCCTTGGAGTGTCTTCGGAACGAAGCTAACTGAGTCAAGAATGACTCTGATGAGCTAAGAGCTTGGGCGGAGGCTCAGGCTTCAGAGGAGAATAATGCCTTGGCTAAAGTTCTTGCCTTTGAGGTTCAACTCCGCTTAGCTCGTCATAATGCTTTAGTTCAAGAGGATATGATCACGAAGCTCAAATCTGAGCTTTTAAAGGTCAGGGATAAGATCGTTGATGTCCAGACCGAAGAAGTACTGAGCCGAACTAAGGCTTATCAGGAGATGGAAATTTATTTGAAGGACGTTACCGATGCTAAAGTCGAGCTGAGGAGGATCCTCGATCACGAGGAGAGGATAAAAAAATATGCTTGTTGCAAGTCTCGAAGAAAGATTCTCGAGGACATCCGCACTAGGGGTTTTATACTCTCAAAAGAGTTGGCGCGAGCGAGGGTGGACGAGCGTGATGCTCGATTGCTTCTGTCTAACACTGACGAGAGTGAAGACAAGGCCGGTAGGCTGTAGCTCCTAGGGGTAGGGTATAGAATTTGCCTTTTTGTACGTAGCATTTTCAGAGTATGTTTGTAGATGGGGAATGTGCTTTTTTTGCGTACGCGTATAAACAAAAACCTTGTGGATTTACTTCTTCTGTCTCACATTTGGCCAAGTTAACTGGTCTCAGAGTCGGTGAGAATCCTTAGATTCGTGATATGGCCCTGGGGCTCATTAGTCTGGGCTGAGTGCTCTTACACGCTCAGTCAATATGACCTTTAGTATAAGCTGGCGTTTGAGCTCTTATGCTTTTGCTCAACTGTTTTGGGTTTAGTCTCCAAGTCGGGTTTTGACTCAAGCTCATTTGTCCATCAAGCTTTTATGTTTGCATGGGCTGGCGACAATGGCTCTTACGCATTTAATCGAAGCGATCTTTTATGTGTGTGGCCCTGAGGCTCATTAGGATGGCGATATTGGCTATTATGCTTTGCCTTGAGGCATATGTAGTTAACTATTTTGGTTTCTGTCTCCGAATAGGGTTACGACTCTAGCTCATTTGACCCTCAAGTTTTCATGTTTGTGTGAGCTGGCGACAGTGGATCTTACGCTTTGGGTCGAAGCGACCTCTTAATGTAGGCTTTATTTTCCTCTCATTAAGGACTTTGAAATTATTTCACTTGACCCATCGTCGGTTCGAGAAGAACCTCGATTTCAAGTCATTTGCGGCGATGTTCGAGCACCTCGAGAGGTTTGGCTCGGAGACTGAGTAACTTGAAGCTTGTGATTTGGAGCTGACATGGTCGAAGCTCTTTTTTCCTATGTCGAGGGTAGCCTGTTTAACCGGTTATTTTCGAACTAATGGCTTATGTTTTTGTAGCGACGGTCTGGCGCCCCCGAGTCATGTTAGTTTGGCTGGTACAACCATGTGACTGTAGTCATTTATGCTTGGCCTGAGCCATTTTTAGTCTTGAGTGTGGTATTTTAGGTGGCTATATCGAGGGTATGCCTTTTCAGGGATCTTACAAGTTCAATATACAGCCTAAACTTTAGGATATAGTTTATTCCTGTAGGAAGTTCTTATAAAATTTTCATGCCTTTGAGGTCTTAGGGGTCGTTTGGTAGGCTGCATAAGAATAATACTGAATAGGGTGTATTAGTAATGCTGGTATTAGTTATGCTTGCATTAGTTATGTTGGTATTAGTTATGCTAACATATTTCTTATCCATTGTTTGGTTTGATGTATTAAAACAGTGCACAATTTCTAAAAGAATTGTTTGTTTACAAAAATGCCCTCAAAACTAGTCAACACTCTAACTTTTTAAAAGAAACATATGTTGAGAAATGTTTTTATATAAAAAGGTTTTAAAAAAATATTTTATTTGTCTACCTATATCATAAAATAAAATTAAATATTTATTTATAAAAAAGAAAATATGCTAAGAATTTATTTATTTACTAGGGATATAATTTTATTTTTCACTATTTGGATTATTTTGAACTTGTATTAATATGCTAACTAGCATATTTTAATCAAACATAAATTTTGAAAGACAATTTTGTCTTTAACTAAGCTAATGCATGCATTAAAACCCATTGCATTGCTAATACCATTGTTTTCCATGCATTAGTTATGTATAGGATAATACCAAATAGGATGTTTAACTAATGCACCCTACCAAACGACCCCTTATAGTTTTGTTGATACTTGGTACAAGTATGATTCATGCCTTGCTTGAGGTCTTACAGTTTTGTTGATACTTTGTACAAGTATGAATCATGCCTTGCTTGAGGACTTACAGTGTTTTTGGATACTTGGTACAAGTATGATTCATGCCTTATGTAGGTCTTACGAGATCGAGTCATCCCACTTGGGGACTTATGGCCTCAGGCTTTATAATGAATGGCGATTGGCGGCAGTCCTGAGTCATCGAGGGTACTTTGGCTCGGAAGCCATCACTTGTAGATTTTGTATTGCCTCATTAAGGGCTTACAATTTTGGATATCTCGACCATGAGGTCGTGCATTTTTTAGATTCTGATGCCAATCCCCGAGTATTCGGGGCACTTTCGGCCTTGGAGATATTTCGTGATTTTCATGTTGCCTTGTTAAAAATCTTGATGGTAAAACCCTTCTTGGGATGAAAAGGGAGATGATTAAAAACTGAGGGACACAATTGGTGCTCGACCGGATAGCCCCGGTCAAGCGGGCCTAGGTGCCTTTCCCATCCCACGTGTTACCATGTGATCTCAATACTCATTATTCAAGTGAAACCGCCTTTATGATTAAACACATTCTTACGAGACATAATAATATACATGCTTACTTTACGTTGTCTACAAGTTATACTACCCAAAATACATAAGTACATATCCCACGTTTTCCTGTCTACGGAGCCTCTAGGGATACAAAAGAGTGTTACAATGCTTGCCGGTAACAGGGCCCCGACTATACCTTACATAAATACCAAAATAAGACTCTAGGAAGAAAAGCGGCATGAGCCACGCAGGGCCCCGAGAGGAAAGGGGCTCACCAAAATAGCTAATGGAAAGTGGAAGAGGTGCTACTGTCGGTGGACTGGAGTACCTGCTATAGAACTGCATACAATCATAACAAGAATGTAGCGCCCTCGGCAAAAAGGGACGTCAGTACATTTGAATTGTACTGGTATTTATGAATAAACATTATCCCAAGTAAAATCAATCGATACACAGATAACAAACAGTAATAGAATCAACAATCCATGCACATGAAAGGAACAACCAAGGCCAAACAAGTTTCATAATCTCTCCTTTTCCCCATTCAACATCATTTAATCATATCAATGATTTCACAAACTTTCATTTCGATAGTGAGAATGATCACATTCCATCCTTATTACCTCGGCCACCCCTATTACCTCGGCCACCCTTATCACCCCAACCCAAAAATTATCATTTTGTGTTGTGCTGTGCTACCCGATCCCAACAGAAAATCATATTTATATTCCATCCTTATTACCTCGGCCACCCTTGTAACGACCCGACCGGTCGTTTTGAGCCCTAGCATGTCGTTCAGCAGTCTAAGGCTATGAGTAGCTTCATTTCAGGTGTTATGACTTGTTCACATGGTCGGAATTGAAATTCAGGAAGATCGGAGTTAAATTTAAATAAAAAATTTCTATTTCAGAAGCTTTAAGTTGAAAGAATGAACTAGGACTGGATTTTTAAGTAAATGACCTCGGAATCGGGATCCGAAGGTTCCTGCAGGTTTGTATGACGATTTCGGACTTGGGCATATGCCCGGATCGAGTTTTGGATGACCCGGGAGAGTTTTGGCGCCTATTGAGGAAGTTAGCATTTTAGAAGAAATTGCATCAGTTTGGCTTAAAATGCATTTCAGTGTTATTGATGTCCGTTTGGGATTCTGAGACTGGGAGTAGCTCTGTGATTGTTGTTTCTGATTTTTTTCTTCGATGAATCATTTTTTTTTCAAAAACTGAATCGAGATGCGAAAGAATCTATATTCCCTATCTCGTATTCTCGATCCCCTAAATTAGCCTAATTAGATTCAATTTTCTTTTTTGTGGATTTCTTGACTTTTCGCCAAGAGGGGTTTTTTGGTACTAATTAAATTCACTAAGTCTCTTAATTCTTAATCAATGAGTTAGGCTAAAATATCAAAAAATAGGAGCAAAAACTTGACTTAATCTGGACTTGTTTGGTTTTGTGCCTAGACAAGTTGCATTTCATAAAAATCAAAAAGACTAGGACATCCCCCTCCGTATAGTGATTCTGGAGTTGGGAGCGCGATCGGAAGTGAATTCGGAGGTCCGTAGGTCATTTTGGAACCGTTTGGCTTAAGATAGAAATTTGAAGGTTTTTGAGAAAATTCGACCGGAAGTGAAAATTTTGATATCGGGCTCGAAATGCGAATTTTATGGTTCGGATAGCATCGTTAGGTGATTTGGGACTTAGGAGTGTGTCCGGAATATTTTTGTGATGACCAGTTTAGAATTAAGCTTGAATTGGCAAAGTTAGTATTTTGGCGAATTCCGGTTGATGGGTGAGATTTTGATCCGAGGGTCGGAATGGAATTCCGAGAGTTGTTATAGCTTCGTTATGTCATTTTGGACTTGCGTGAAAAATTTGAAGTTAATCAGACGTGATATGATAGGTTTCGGCATCGGAAATAGAAGTTGGAAACTTCAAAGTTCTTCAAGCTTGAATTGAGATGTAATTCATGATTTTAGCATTGTTTGATGTGATTTGAGGCCTCGAGCAAGTCCGTAATGTGTTTGGGACTGGTTGGTGTTATTGGTCGGGGTCCCAGGGGCCTCGGGTGTGTTTCGGGTTGTGATTACGCTCTTATTTGATATTTGAACGTCGTTTCTTTGGACATAAAGGGGTACCATGTTAAGCACATGAGCTCCAAATTCAGTTTTGTTTGAACTATTAGATCCGTATCGAAATTACGGAGCCATATGAAAAAGAATCATTGAATTTGGACATCGTATGAGGAAGTTATGCTCATTTTTGTGTCGGGAAAAAATTGTTGCTTCTGGTATGCTCGCAATTGCTAACAAAGTATGGGAATTGCGAACCTGTGAGCTTCGCAAATGCGAAGAAAAAGGCTGGGAAATGCGAAAACACTGTAGCTTCGCAATTGTGAAGAAATTTCTGGGAATTGCAACTTCTGCGTCTGGGCAGTGTCTTTTTAGTCTGAGTTTTTGTCCTATTTCCCTCATTTCCCACTTAGCCTTGGACGATTTTTTAGAGCATTTGAGGAGGGATTCCATCATCATCAAAGAGGTAAGTAATTTCTTTACATCATAAGTTAATTACATAGATTATGAGTAGATTTAACATGTTAAATTAAGGAAAATCAAGGGTTTTAGATGAAAAACCTAGAACTTGGTGAAAACAAGTTTTAACCACGAATTGGAGCGTGGAACTAGGAGTAAATTATATATTTGAGTTCCTAAGGTTATGGGTAACCTTTATCTTCGAAAAATTTCGGATTCCGAGCACGTGGGCCCGAGGGCGTTTTGGTCATTTCACAAAGCG
>MU715580.1:76543-92482 GCA_026770625.1 Nicotiana glauca | reverse complement strand
TAAAGAGAATTGACCTTTCCTGGATATTTGCTCCACGTTGACTTCCTGACTGTTTATCTGTCTGTGTGTGTTTATTTTGGAACGGGCCGAACGCCTCGGCAGATTAGTAGATGCATCTATAGGTGCGCCGTCGACCCTCGGCAAGTGCACATTTATTTCTGTTGGATCGGGCCATCGCCTCGGTATGATTTGCTCATGCTTATATTGCTGCCTGGATTTATTTAAGCTGTTACACGCCTCACTATNAGGTGAGTTGCATCATTCGAGACGGCCACAGCTAGAGTAGTCCCATCCTTTGTACTGTATTTACTTTCCGTCTATTATATTCCGGACGGATGTTGTATGTTATTTCTCCTGTCAGTAGATACTCATACACTTGTGACTCCGGGTTCTGGGATGGTTCGAAGTATTGTATTAATTGCTTAGCTTTTAAATTCGATTCTAAAATATATTCTTTAAAATTTCTAAATAATGAAGGAAAAATCCTGTATTTTCAAAAGTGTTAAACGAGATTTAATTTAGTATTTGACTTGGCTGGCCTGACAGCTGTGTCCGGCGCCACCACGACCCTTAGTGGATTTTTGGTCGTGACAACCCTTATCACCCCAACCCACAATTTGTCATTTTGTGTTGCGGTGCACAACCCGATCCCACCGAACAATCATATTTCACACAACAACAATAGTTCACAGTTCAATCACATGGCTTCAGGCCATTCAGAATATCATTTCACCATAACAATAACAATTCACAAAGATTTTTCGTTGATATCTGTACCGTTTTCATCATATACAACAGCCCTAACCACATAAACATATTCACACACACACTTGGTTTTTTGCCATTTATTTACACCATCATATAGGGATATTTAAACAACAATATTCAAGGCATATTAATCATAATAATTCATGAAATAGGCCATCTTTCCTTAACACCCGTGGAACAACCAAGATTCACAAATAGTCCACATAAGTAACACATACCAATTTCTCGTACACCAAACAGGGTGACTTTACTAAGGTTAAAGTTAGCAATACATACCTTGTTTAAGATTTCCTTAAGCCACTACAACATTCCAAAAATTATAGCAATCCCAATCTAGTTTGATACATAACAATATTGAACACAAATTACAAAGGTATTCATGGTTTCAGCTCATTTGAGCATTTTATCAAATACTAGTTGAGCATCTTGATTTCAAATCTCTTTTACATGGCTTCCTTCATTTCCCAACCCAATCTTTACTAATATATGTTCAACAATCTTTCCACTACCCTAATTTATACATGCATGTATACATAATATTATTACACCCAAGAATCATACCTTGATACCCCATCTTGTACCCCAAAACTCAAAATTAAAGTCTAATGTATAGAATCTTACCTCTTAGATGAAGAACTTGTGATTGGGTTCTTTGATTCTTGAAGGTTGATGCAAGGTTGGATGATTGAATGTTGGGTTCCTCCTTCTCTCTCTAAAATTCTCTCAAATCTCTCTAAAATCAGTAGGAAAATGACCCCAAATGAAGCCCAAAGACTGTTTATTAAAATGGGGTTGGGTTATGAGAATAGGAAGATTTACCCTCCGAATGCGGCTCTGCGATTGCATAATGGACCGTAGAATGGGTATGCTGGCCGCAAACGCGTCGCAAAACTTGGTGCCCAATACTGTGCTGGTCCAATTTGCGACCAGATTTGCGATCGCAGATCGGTTATGCGGACCACATAATGGTTTTGCGATCGCATATCCGACACAGGATAACATTTTTTCCAGCCTTTGGTAATTTGAACATAACTTTGTTTAGGAATGTCCAAATGACAAACGGTTTGAAGCGTTGGAAACTAGACTCAAAGACCTTTCATATGACAGGTTGCTCATCACATAAAAACTTATAATACTTAGATATGCCCGTTCAAAGTGAGGACTTTTGCAAACTCATTTGGAATCTTAGCCTATTATGAAGTTTTCCCTTTTGAATTAGTCTTAGGCCTTTCCTTGGGCCCCAAATTACTTACCATCAGACTCGTACACTTATTTAACAAGTAAAATTGATGCCCACCATGTTATTAGCACACAAAATATTATAATTAGCCTACGTGGCACCACGAAATCCTAAATTACTTAGCGAAAGTTTTTCCCGGGGCCTTACATTCTCCCCCGCTTAGGATCATTCATCCTTGAATGATGAGTGGAGTCTAGGCTAAATGCTTCACACAATATATCCCTTTTCTCACCTACCTCAAGTCCCTAAATTTTGACTAACTCCTAAATTGTTTAGAAATTTCGGCAGAGTCTCCTTTGTAACTAGGACTATCCGCCTGCTAGAGAACCACCAAAACCATCCTAAAAACTCATCCAAAACTCGACAAAAGCACCACAATGTATATATCAATAACATGAATCTCACCATTACAAGCACTGCATTATCATAACGACACCTGAATATGGATTGCACATTTTTAGATCATAACACCTATAAGCTACCTTTCAAGTCAAAACCAATTGCTATACAATCAAGCAAAAATATTTTCTTCCACGACACTTTCGGCCCTCAAGGTGGCCTCCTCGACTCATAAGCTTTGCCATAACACATTCATGGAAGCAATTACCACCCCAAACTTACCTAACAAGGATAACAAGTAGATATCTCGCATAAGCTAACTATCCATTAACTTCACCTTCAATAATTTCCACCTGAATGATATATAATTTATCTCCACCTGCCTTCTTAGACATAGGCATATGAAAACACAAATTCATGAGGAACTATTCTGGGGAAACATCATATTCCTAGTGTGACCTAATGTGAAATGTGCTTACATACCCTTCATTATCAATTCTCATAACATCTATTTTGGAAAATTTTGAGAATAACCTGCTCACCCTCCAAAACTCTAAATCTCTAGGCGAGCACTCATACTAAACCCTTGATGACCCTCAACAATTACTCTAAGATGTGCTATCATAAATTGACCATAAAATTACCTATCAAATATATATGTGATCACACTGCGAAGCTTCCTCTTTTACTTGTCTGAACTTACAATACCCAATGGATCTAATACAATGAGGAACAACAGAGTTCAAGATCAGGCTGGAGTTATTCAGGAATCCATTAATGTGCTGAGCAGAGCATTTCATGAGGTAACATACTAAGAGACATGATTATTTCTATTACCGATGCTGACATGGTTTAGTCAAGGTGACTACATCAATTATTAGAGAAATAAGGCATAGGGGTATCTCGTACATTGGTAATAGGAACCATTGAGGAGGAATATTCAAGTACGTGAACCACTCGTCTTCTAGAATGTAGGGAAAATCTGTTTATCAAGAATGAGAATACTCTGGCACCTTGAATGCAATCGGGGTTTCAAAATATATGAAGTTGAATTACACTTTCAACATTACCTGACATAAGGAATCTATTCCACAAGCCCATGAGAATGAAAAAATGTTGAACACTTATGAGATTATCATATCTCAAACAGCTTAACCCGTCATGACAGTTGATCCTATATGAGAGAACTAAAGATACAATAACTTAGTTTTTCAAATCAATATGCTCATGATATGTGCAAAAATCTAAAGGCATCTAATCTCAACATTTCACGAGTGAAAGCACATAGATAGGACATCCTACAATAGGGATGAAATCATGTATTAGTTATAGGAGTTCAATGGTTGACGTAATGCTCCGAGAAGAAAGATAACTAAAACTCATATCCTCCTTAAGGAGGTGAAATGCCAGGGAGGTAGCAAAATTTCCCGCACATGACAATGACGTTGTCAATAATCCTAGAATCTGAGTGAGCAGAAGGCCACGTAACCCATCCAATCTGACCCATTTAAGACTTCTTGAAAAGGGGACACACTTTGGTTTGAAATCAGGGCAATTTCAGCTTGAACCTAGGGGAAATCTTTACTTTTAGAACCCATGAAACAAGCCTATGTAGCCCTAGAAAATCGATAACAATGGTGAGAAAGTACTTAAAACCATTATGAGTTGGTATGAAACAAGGCCTCAAAGTGCCCACATGGATAATTTTGAAAGAATGAGACGTCTTAATGCATTTATCGGGGAAAATTAACCTAGGTTATCTAGTCACAGGGACAAGTTGAGCAGGTAAATGGTTGTTAGAAGAACATCTACAAGGAATACCATCAATATTTATTTATTCTAATAAAAGGAATATGTCCCCATCCTTTCCTTAATGCTATAAGACTTCCTCTTTGATGCCGTAAAACATAAATGAATTTTACAATGAGAGTTATCAGATGAAATAGATAGTAGTGTAGCAAAACTAATGAGCACCATTTGGAACCAACAAGCTTAAACCAAGTTGAAGATATTAGAAGTCTGTAGGAAGGGAGAAATTTGCCCACTCTCAGGGCACTTGTAGAGTACACAAAAGTGAGGTTAATTAAATCAGATCATATAGTTGGGTAACTAGTCGAGACATTGAGATAATATAGCATTGGAGATTAAGGGTAAACAACACATGATGCAAGACAAATTAAATGAAAGTGAGAGAGCCTTATAGAAGTAACCGTTACATTGTAACTACTAGGAATAGTGGTAATATAAAGCGATTACGAGAAGCTATATTTTTGAATGAAGATCTCTGTATGAAGTCACATGATGTATAGATCTAGAATCCAAAAATCCAATTATGTTTAACAACTCAACATCACAATGAAGCACTATAGCACACTTCTACACAACCAACTATTACCGGCCAAATTGGGAGATGCTATATTAATTGATTGAGAGAAAAGTTTTGGCATACGAATGTGTTACTAGGTATATTTCTCCTTGGTCAACACAAAACCAAAAGGCGAGACTTAGACTGATAAGCAGATCGTTAGACTAGCACAAGTGTAGATAATCCATTATCAGAAAGAGATCATTCAATTTCAGCAATTGCGGCATGCTATCAACCCTTGATGAACTTGAAGTGAGGTGGGAACCCAATGAGATAGTATAAAATAATCATGGAAGGTTTGAAAATGCTCATAATGAGTTCTCCATGGATTTTGACTTGAGAAGTACCCAGATGCCAATGACAGACAAAAAAATATGAGAAACATGCGTTGTGCTATAATAAGCCCCAAAGGTGTGCTTGGTCTTGACGGGGAGCCTAGTAAGGGTCCTTTCGAGAAAGGAAGTGTTGTAATGACTCATAGAAGGATATGTTCTCTCATGGTTATCGAACAAGTGTGGGGAAACTAGCATAATGAATTAACTAACTAAAAAACACAATTAACACCTATTATGGAGGTGTAAAGGGAAAATAAACATTTGTTATAAGCTGGACATCCTTCTGCTATATTAACTCCCAACTGCAACATACGACCATGCCACGAGCAACCACAATACTAGGACAAAGTGAGCTACTTACTGCGGGATGTCCCAAGTGGACACGAAATTTATGGTGACACAAGATCTTCCTATGACGTGGATGTGACGATCTCAATTTTCAAAGAGACTTTATGCACACGGTGACCATTTCGATTGACATGCACTCATGTGAGGTGTTAAGGTATGCTCTTATGTTACTAGAAAGTGAGAAGCTTTCATAATTATATTCGCAAGAGAGTAGATTGACTTGTTCAAACCATATACACAACTGAGTAAAAGAGTGACTCGAGAAGGATTGCAACACTGGGATGCTTTACATGGAACTCGACAACATATAGGTAAACTTTATGACGGTGCATGCATAGGCACAAGTGGGCAGATGTTGTCCATTTCAATAAAGTATTCTGTAAGAAATTCATCAGGTATAGTCCCTTGTTAAGAATGTAGGAAATACAAGTCGAAAGTATTAATCCTAGAGTCATAACTCCATTTGACGACACAATTATAGAACATAATTCCATAAGAATGTAAATAAGAGGATTTGTAATAGAGTGGATTCACAAATAATGCGTCTCGGTCAAAGAGTCGATACATACAATGTTTTGTTATTCAACACCTTGTTAAGACCATGTTTATGAGAACTCTTCAATATGGACGTACATATATACGAGTTGAAATTTTGATTTGACTCACTTAATGACTTTAGGTTGATAGGGCAATAGCTTAATCGATACCCCTCGACTCCCCATCCCTAACGTACGTAGGTAACATACTGATATACTACATGATATGATGGTGCAGAGACATCAATAGGGACAAGGACACTCCTCTCTTAGCGATAGGTTTTACCAATCCCTCCACAGCTCAATACATTCTCCTAACAAGTCCTTGGGAAATCCACTCGAACTCAATGGTGGGATCAATCCCTCCTTACATGCTTCAAATTCGCGGATTATGGTATCAAGGTTAACAATCTTGAGAATAAGACTTAGAGAGGAAATAAGCTCCACGATTGGAGTATCAAAGAAGGGTGAAATTCCTAAATATCCGAATAGCCTCCAACTTATAGATGTGGTAGACTTCACACCGATAAGAAGGAATCTACTAGACACGGCTCAGAGACATCCTAGGATACTTTAAAACCTTAGGCTCTGATACTAAGTTTGTCATGCCCCAAAACCGAGGGACACGACCGACGCTTGATCGGGTAGCCCCAGTCAAGCGGACCTGGGTGCCTTTCCTATCCCACGTGTTACCCCGTGATCTCAATACTCATTATTCAAGTGAAACATCCATTTATGATTAAACACATTATTATGAGACATAATAACATACGCGCTTACTTTACGTGGTCTGCAAGTTATACTGTCCAAAATACATAAGTACATAACCCATGTTTTCCTGTCTATGGAGCCTCTACGGATACAAAAGAGTGTTACAATGATTGCCGGTAATAAGGCCCCACTATACCTTACACAAATAACAAAATAAAACTCCAGGAAGAAAAGCGGCATGAGCCATGCAGGGCCCCGAGAGGAAAGGGGCTCACCAATATAGCTGACGGAAAGTGGAGGAGGTGCTACTGTCGGTGGACTGGAGTACCTGCTATAGAACCACCTACAATCATAACATAAATATAGTGCCACTGGCAAAAAGGGACGTCAGTACATTTGAATTGTACTGGTATGTATGAACAAACTTTATCCCAAGTAAAATCAATCAATACACAGATAACGAACAATAATAGAATCAACAATCAATGCACATGAAAGGAACAACCAAGGCCAAACAAGTTTCACAATCTCCATTTTCCCCTTTCAACATCATTTAATCATATCAATGATTTCACAAACTTTCATTTTGATAGTGATAATGATCACATTCCATCCTTATTAGCTCGGCCACCCTTATTACCACGGCCACCCTTATCACCCTAACCCACAATTTATCATTTTGTATCGCGGTGCGCAACCCGATCCCATCGGGCAATCACATTTCGATCACATTCCATCCTTATTACCTCAGCCACCCTTATTTCCCTAACCCACAATTTGTCATTTTGTGTTGCGGTGCGTAACCCGATCTCACCAGACAATCTCATTTCACACAACAACAATAGTTCACAGTTTAATCACATGGCTTCAGGCCATCCAGAATATCATTTCACAACAACAATAACAATTGACAAAGAGTTTTCATTAATATCAGTACCACTTCCATCACATACAACAACCCTTACCACATAAACATATTCACACACACACACTTGGTTTGTTGCCATTTATTTACACCATCATATCGGGACGTTTAACCAATAATGTTAAAGGCATATTAATCACAAGAATTCACGAAATAGGCCATCTTGCCTTAACACCCGTGAAGAATCAAAATTCACAAAAAGTCCACATAAGTAACACATACCAATTTCTCGTACACCAAACATGGTGACTTTACAAAGTTTAAAGTTAGCCATACATACCTTGTTTAAGATTTCCTTAAGTCACTACAATGTTCCGGAAATTCTAGCAATCCCAATCTACTTTGAGACAACAATATTGAACACAAATTAGAAAGGTATTCATGGTTTCAGCTCATTTGAGCATTTTATCAAATACTAGTTGAGCATCTTGATTTTAAATCTCTTTTACAAGGTTTCCTTCATTCCCCAACCCAATAATTACCTATTTATGTTCAACAATCTTTCCACAACCCTAATTTATATATGCATGTATACATAATAATATTACACCCAAGAATCATACCTCAATACCCCATCTTGTACCCCAAACTCGAAATTAAAGTCTAATAGATAGAATCTTGCCTCTTACATGAAGAACATGTGATTGGGTTCTTTGATTCTTGAAGGTTGATGCAAGGTTGGATGAATGAATGTTGGGTTCCTCCTTCTCTCTCTAAAATGCTTTCAACTCACTCTAAAATCAATAGAAAAATGACCCCAAATGAAGCCCCAAAGACTATTTATTAAAATGGGGTTGGGTTATGAAAATAGGAAGATTTACCCGCCGAATGTGGGTCTGCGATTGCATGATGGACCGCAGAATGGGTAAGCTGGCCGCAAACGTATCGCAAAACTTGGTGCCCAAAATTGGGCTACAGTGGTCCAATTTGTGACCAGATTTGTGATCGCAGATCGATTATGCATACCGCATAATGGTTTTGCGATCGCATATCTGGCACAGGATCACATTTTTTCTAGCCTTTGGTAATTTGATCATAACTTTGTGTAGGAATGTCTAAATGACGCACGATTTGAAGTGTTGGAAACTAAACTCGAATTCCTTTCATATGATAGGTTTTTTATCACATAAAACCTTAAAAATACTTATATATGCTCGTTCTAACTGAGGAGTTTTGAAAACCCATTTGTAATCTTAGCCTATTATGAAGTTTTCCCATTTGAATTAGGCTTAGGGCTTTCCTTGGGCCTCAAATTACTTACCATAAGACTCGTACACTTATTTAACAAGTCAAATTGATGGCCACCATATTAATAGAACACAAAATATTATAATTAGCCTACGTGGCACCACGAAATCCTAAATTACTTAGCGAAATTTTTTTCCGGGGCCTTACAATTATACCTTAGCGTGGAATGTGCCGGCGACGTTCCGAAGTATGATATGTCCATGTCGCTTGTAATGAGGATGTGGTACAGTCCTTTACTATGTTTAATCGAGCTTAGCCGATGAAGTAGTTTGCTTGCCCTTTGGTTCTTTCGAGAGTGGAGATATTAGTGATGGTGCCACGTCGTGCACCGCGAATATTTCTCTTGCTGCATGCGGTTCCTCGTAAACGGTTTTAATCCCGTCCTTTGTTGGGAATTTCATCATCTGGTGGAGGGTAGATGGCACTACTCTCATGCAGTGTATCCACGGTCGTCCGAACAAGGCATTGTACCTCATGTCTCCACCGATGACATGGAATTTGACATTTTGGGTTGTGCCGGCCACGCTGACTAGGACGATTAGTTCTCCTTTTGTTGTTTCACTTGCCATGTTGAATCTGTTGAGGACTCGAGTGGAAGTCATGATTTGGTCTAGCAGTTCGAATTGCTCTATTACCCTTGACCTGATAATATTGGTCGAGCTACCTAGATCCATGAGTACACATTTTATTTGAAATATATTTACGAAGAAAGAGTTTACTAGTGCGCCATTATGAGGTTGAGACAAGGCCTCAGAGTCCTCTTTGCTGAACGTGAGGGCATCCTCGGGTATGTATCCCCAAGTTTGCTTTTCTCTGGTATTGTATATTTTTATCTTTCTCATTACGGGCTCCTGGGGATCGTCGACGCCTCCCCAAATCATGCGGATAACATGTTGTGGCTCGTTCGCTTCATTCTTTTTGGCTGCCTCTATTTCTCAGAACTGATTTTTGGCCCAGTCGCTTAAAAATTCTCGGAAGTGACCTTTATTGAGTAGACTAGCTACTTCCTCTGAGAGTTGGGGGCAATCTTCGGTCCTATGGCCGTGAGTGTTATGAAATTGACATACTAAGTTATGATTCCTTTGGGAAGGATCTGACTGTATGGGCCTGGGCCATCTGGTGTCTCTTATTTTGCTGATAGCAAAAATGATATCCGATATATCAATGTTGAAGTTTTATTCTGATAAGTGCGATGCCCTTGTTGGCCCCATGTTTCTATCGAATCCAGTTCTATTAGTGAGTCCTCGAGGATTCTGTCCTCGATTGATCAATCGATCGTTGCGAGGTGGGTTGCGCCTCGGGGCGTTCCTCCTGTCTTCGGTGTATGGCTGATATCTTTCCTTATTTGGCTTTGTCTCCTTCGTCAGAAGCCTACTCAGGTACACACAGCCCAATGGGGCTCCTAGTTGATAATCCTCGACCTTGAACTTTGACTGATATCGATTGTGGATGTCTTACTAGGTTACAGCGAGATACTCGATCAGATTCTCTTTCAGCTACCTTGAAGAAACTGAGCTCCGCTCATCCAGGACTGCATCGTCCAGTCGTCGGAGACCCGTGGTAGTTCCATTCATTCTATTTGGAAGCGAGATACGAACTCTCGCAGCATTTCGTTCTCCTCTGCTTGATCTTGAACATGTCAGACTTCCTCGTTGCTACTTTGATGGCACCAGCATGTGCCTTTGGAGCCTGCCATCATGGAAAATGAGTCTATAGAGTTGGGAGCTAGGTTGTGATACCACATCATGGCCCCCTTTCGAGAGTGTTTTCTCGAACTTTTTCAGTAAAACGGACTCGATCTCGTCCTCTTTTTGGTCATTACCCTTCACTGCGCACGTGTAGGCAGTAACGTGCTCATTGGGGTCTGAGATCCCGTTGTATTTTGGGAGTTCTGACATTCTAAACTTTTTTGGAATGGGTTTCAGAGCCTCTTCCTCAGGGAACGACCTTTGTATGAACTTCTTCGAATCCACACCTTTTAGGACCGAGGGTGCTCCTGGGATTTTGTCAACCTTGGAGTTGTAAGTCTCGACTTTATTGTCAGTGGCTGCTATTATTTTCTTGCTTGATTCGATCCTTTTGTTGAGGTCCTCGAGCATTTTTATGATGGTGGGATTGGCTATCGACCCATTATTGCTTGACCTCTTCGATACCTGTTCGGCTGGGGGAGCTGTCTCCGGTGCTACCGTTCTAGGAGTCTTCTAGTGACTTTGCAGTTGAGCAATAGCCAGCTGTTATGCCTGAAACATTTCAAAAATAACATGAAGTCTAACTTCCCATTCTTCCCTAACTGGGGTTTTTTGGGCTTCCTATTGGTCGCCTTGGTGTATGCTCCTATTAGTATGGGAGATTATCTTGATGTGTCGAGTGTCACATGAGATTCCATCTGCCGCGATAGGTCCTCGCGCATTCTCAAGATTTTATGGTGCCTTACCAACACCTGGAATAGCCACACCATTTTCTCCATGGTTCTCAATATTGTTGTTTACTGAATCAGACATTTCAACCTGAAACCGAAGATCTTGGAAAACAAAATGTGTGAAAGATAACTTGCATTATGTGATGAAACTAGCAAGAAAATAATCACTATTATTTTTATCCCCACGGTGGGCACCAAAATGCTCACCATGAAAATGGTAATAACAATTAAATTTGTTGATGGGACTCTAAAAATACGTGATCTATTTTTGTGCTAGTTATTTAAGTAGATGATGCTATATGTATGAAGTTTAGAGATGAGATACGAGCTAAAATAGAGTTATAATCAAAACGATGAGCTAGCCAATCGGGGCCTCAGATAGACCGATACAGGGTCTCGAGGTCGATCCCTGGGCTCGGGTTTGAGCTATTAAGGGTAATTGGGGAAGGTCTATTAGCTATAAAACAATCAGCGAAGGCTCTTTATGGCCAATGATAAGTAATAAATGAAGCACAAGTATGAAGATAATAAAGAAGGACAACAATATCAAGATAGTATATTAGAGGGAAAAGAGAATGTTCTTCTATATTTCGTGTTGAGTAATTGGAGGAACAGACCTTACAAAAATGACCAGGACCCTCTTTATATGGGAAAGGAATCCCATAGAGTACAAAAGGCATTAATTGTAAAGATGTGGGATGGGACAACTAGACATGACACTCTGACTCGAGTTCGAAGTAGACCGGCTAGGCTCTATCATTCTTAGTCGTGCGCTTTGGGAACTCCCCATCTTCATCATAGTCGCGGTTTGCATCGTCCTGGGCTCGGGTGTTGATGACCCTCGAGGGAGGAGATTTGGCCATAGCTTTGTAGCCTCGAGGCCTCGGGATGATCTTCTAGACTACCTTAAATGATGAGAAATTGGACCCTCTGATTTTGCCGTATACACCTCTTCTGAACCCTCGGCTAAACTCGTAGTAGAGGGGGATTCATCAAGCAAATGAAGTTTCTTAGGGAATTGTTGTCTTAGTTATGACTGGGTTTCCGGCTGTGCTTTCACGGAGTTACTCTTTGAAGCTTCCCCGGATGGGATATAGTGCTTCACCCGGTGCCCATTGACTCTAAAGATCTCATCGTTCTTGTTTTTCAAATATAGAACACCAAAAGGAGTCACATATACCACTTCAAAGGGACCACTCCACTTTGACTTTAGCTTTCTTGGAAACATCCGTCATCGAGAGTTGAATAAGAGAATAAGGTCATATTCTTTGAATTCTTTGTTCCGGATATACTTATCATGTAGGTACTTCATCTTGTCCTTATACAAGGACGAACTGGAGTAAGCATGGAACCGGAACTCATCAAGTTCATTCAATTGCTCCACCCAAAGATTGGCAGCTACATCCCCGTCCAGGTTTAATTTCTTCAACACCCACATGGCCTTATGCTCTAATTCCACGAGGAGATGACATGCTTTCCCAAATACCAACCGATAAGGAGACATATCAATTGGAGTCTTGTAAGTTGTTCTATAGGCCGATAAAGCATCGTCAAGTTTCCTTGACCAATCAGTCCGGTTTGCATTGACAATATTGGATAGAATACTCTTGATCTCCCTATTGGAGACCTCAACCTGTCCACTTGCCTGGGGGTGATAAGGGGTTAACACCTTTTGATTGACACCATAGTTGGAGAGTGAAGTGTCGAAAGATTTATTGCAAAAATGAGAACCCCCATCACTAATGATGGCCCTTGGGGTGCCGAACCTTGTGACTATATTTTTCTTCAAGAAAGCAACTACACTCCGTGTTTCAGTGGTTGGGCAAAGCCACATCTTCAACCCATTTGGAAATGTAATCCATAGCAACAAAAATATAGGTGTTCCCACACGAACTCACAAATGGAGCCAAAAAGTAGATGCCCCACACATCAAAAATATCAATCTCAAGGATAGTGGTGAGAGGCATCTTATTCTTCTTGGAAATCCCATCGGCCCTTTGGCAATCATCACAACGCTTAACAAGCTCGCTAGCGGCTTGTATAAGATAGTCCAACATAATCCACAACTTAAGACCTTTGTAGAAGTTCTCACTCCACCATGGTGACCACCATAGGGTGAAGAATTGCAAGCTTGAAGATTACCCAATTGCTCTTCTTCTGGAACATATCTCCGGATAACACCGTCAGTGCAAATTTTGAAAAGATATGGCTCATCCCTATAATAATCCAAGCAGTCCCGTTTGAGCTTCTTTCTTTGGTTTGAAGAGAACTCCTTCAGGACAATTCCACTCATAAGATAGTTTGCCACATCGGTGAACCAAGGCATCTCGGTCAAGGACATGGAAAGGAGTTGTTCATCGAGAAATGAATCATTGATCTCAAGGCCATCATGGGGACTCCCCTCCTCTTCCAATTGGGACAAGTGGTCCGCCACTTGATTCTAACTCCCTTTTGTATTGATGATTTCAAGATCAAATTCTTGTAGAAGAAGTACCCACCACGTCAATCTAGCCTTTGAGTCCTTTGTACTAATCAAATAACGAACTACCGCGTGATCGGTATGAACAATCACTTTTGTACCCATGAGGTACGGGCAGAACTTTTCCATAGCAAAGACAATGGCTATGAGGTATTTCTCGGTCACCATATAGTTTACTTGGGCATTGTTCATGGTCTTGCTAGCATAGTAGACCTGATGGGATATCTTGTTGATTCTTTGCCCCAATACCGCTCCTACCTCCACATCACTAGCGTACATAAGCTCAAAAGGTAAGCTCCACTTTGGTGAGGTAATGATAGGAGTGGTAGTCAACCTATACTTGAATTGCTCAAATGCCTTCATACAATCATCATTGAACACAAATTTGGCATATTTTTCAAAAACTTACACAAAGGGTTCACCACTTTTGAGAAATCTTTGATGAACCGACGGTAAAACCTTGCGTGACCTAGAAAGCTCCTCACTTCTTTGACGGAAGTAGGAGGAGGGAGTTTTGATATTACTTCAATTTTTTCTTTATTCACTTAAATACCATTCTTGGAGATCTTGTGGACTAGGACAATGCCCTCCTCAACCATAAACTGGCACTTCTCCTAATTAAGCACCACGTTGGTCTCTTCACAGCGTGCCAATACCTTATCTAGACTATCCAAACACGCTTCAAAAGAATCCCCCACAACAGATAAATTATCCATGAAAACCTCGAGGAAGTACTCCACCATATCCATGAATATTGCCATCATACACCGCTGAAATGTAGCTGGTACATTATAAAAACCAAAGGACATCCTTGAGAATGCAAATGTGCCATACAAACAAGTGAAGGTGGTATTTTCTTGGTCTTCAAGTGCAATAAGAATCTGATTATATTCGGAATACCAATCCAAGAAGCAATAATAAGCACGTTTGGCTAGCCTATCCTACATCTGATCAAGAAATGAAAGTGGAAAATGGTCTTTTCGAGTCACTTTGTTGAGCTTCCTATAATCCATGCATACTCTCCAACCAGTGACAGTTATTGTGGGAATCAAGTCATTGTTGTCATTTGTTATCATAGTCATGCCCCCTTTCTTTGGGACACATTGCACCGGCGAGCTCCATGAACTATCAAAAATAGGGTAGACAACCCAGCATCAAACCATTTGATGATCTCTTTATTGACTACCTTTTGCATGGACTCATTCAACCTTCTTTGATGTTCCATGGAGGGTTTGGCATCCTCCTCCAATATGACTTTGTTCATGCAAAAGGCGGGGCTTATACCAGAATATCCGCCAATGTCCAACCTATTGCCTTCTTCCTCCTTTGAAGCAACACAAGGGTAGAAGCTACCTGCACGTTAGTTAAGCATGAGGAAAGAATAACAGGTAACATGGAACAAGGGCCTTAGAACTCATACCTGAGGTGTGAAGCAAGGGCTTCAACTCCAATGTGGGAGGCTCCTCAATTGAGGGTTTTGTTGGTGGAGTCTTCCGGTTCTGAAGGTCCATGGAATGTTTTCGGGGTTCATATGTATATGATCCCATTCCTTGCAAAGAATTGAAATATTCCACCAAGCCTTCCTTCTCATCCATGATATGCTTAAATTACACTTTAATTAAATAGTGTCAAATATAATAACCCAACAAGATTAGAGTCGAATCCCACAGGGAATAGGAGTGAAAAGGTTACTTGAGTAGTGTGAAACTTGACTTAGGTCGTAATTTTATTCCTTTAGCTTAACAAGAGAATGATATAGTTGTGATTTAATAAGATGAGTAGTTTTGTTACGAGAATGTGAATAATTTGATTAAGGAAACCAAGATTGTGTCCCCGCCAATGAAATGTAATGCTATCGGTGTTAATATGATATATTTCTAATGGAAAGTCTTTGATATACAAATACTTTCTAAACGACTACCAAATATTTCCCAATGGTTGGGTAGTATTTTCTCTTTATAATTTTTTCAAATATAAATGAGTTGCAATTAAGAACAACTAATTTATGCCAAGTAGAACCCACTTATTTCTAAGCGATTCTATTAAACAAGATTTAAGGTCTTGCGTTCTTGATATTCATTTCTACCAAACCCTAACCCACTTTTCTAAGTAAAGAAAGAATAAGAAGGAGTAAGTTAATGTTTGCAACCACCAACAATAAATAAAGTACAAGAAATGAATAAATATCAACCAACCATTATATATATATATATATATATATATATA
>MU715580.1:63750-75850 GCA_026770625.1 Nicotiana glauca | reverse complement strand
ACCCATTAAATTACACCCATTTAGGGTCCACAACCTTAGTATTTAAAACTAGTTACTCATGCTAAAATACAAGAACAAAACAATAAATAAAGTCATAAAGCTTACAAAAGTGCAAGATTCTCTCTTCACAAGCTTTCAAATTAATGGAGTATTCAATGCTATCAATTTAGGACATTTTTTAGACTTAATGGCCCACAAAAATCCTAGTTATTCTTTTTATAGTGGATCAAAAGTCATGATTAAATTCGAACAAAATTGACCATACAAACGACTTCTGCAACCACATAATGGTCGCAGACCATGTATGCGGTCCGCATAATCTTCATTTGCGTTGCAGATGTGTAGATCAGAAGTCCCAGGAATCAACCGCATATGAATTATGCGGTCCGCATAACTGTTATACGAGCGCATTTTCCCATCGTAGATGTTTTGAGCAGCTTCTTCAATTGAAATTTTTCTGTCATTATGCAGCTCGCAAAAGTGTTATGCGACCACATAATATGCTACATATTTTTATCTTTATTTGGCCAGCCACTCTGATTCGGTTTGTGGTAATCATGCTGATTATGCGGTCTGCATTTCACTTATGTGGTCGCATACTTGCAGCATTTCTATCTTTTTGTAACTTTTTGACTTCTTTCTCATGTTTGTGGGTCTTCACGTTTCATGCACTACAAAACAACCAAACTTGATAAGAGTTAACTAAAATTGAATTAAGAGACGAACTAAAATTTAAGTAATTGGTATCAAATGTGCCAAAATTCTGCGGCACATGACCATCCCAACTTAAACTCTTGCTTGTCCTCAAGCAACTAAATCAAAGTTATCCTATTCTATACTACTTCTATTCCCGACATATGAAAACAGTAATGAATGTAGATGGTTTTGACTGACAGCTAACAAGCATGTAACTTCTTTTATTTACCCTTCCTAGAGGACAACTTATCACTTAACCATTCAACTAATCAACTCGTGACCTTAGAGCCTCGACCAAAATGACAAAATGCTATTCACAGCTAAGTGCACCTCTGTTCTACTTCAAGAACCTACTTTTGCTAAATCATACAATTCATGCGCGCTCACAACAAAGAATATGCCCACTCACACATATGTACAGGGGATGCAAGCAAAACACTCTAGCACTCGGAATGAAAGCTACATGCTACAAGTATCAGTCCATATGCTTGCCCTTATTTTAAGTTTGCCGCTATCTTAGGAATGATTGAATATAGATCACTAAGGACTTTTCACGGGTTATAATGTAGGCTTCGGAATGGGTTGGATGAATATTTGTGGAAGTAGTGGCTATACCCTCCTTGAACTCTACATACATTATGCTCCTTTACTACATAGCACTTATTTACCTCGGGTTACCGACCTAGAACCATCTCAAAGTATTTTTTCAATTTCCACAAGACTCCACTCTTTTTCTATTATATATATAAAGCTCCACTCTTTTTGGAGCTTGCATTTCATTATATATATAACTTTTAGGTTATTGTTTTTTTTCTCTACACACAATAGTAAACTTTACCGATTTCCACTTTTAGCGGCACCTCCAACTTAGGATTTTAGCCTCATTCTTACCCGTTCAAGGAGGGATGGGTTCAAAAGAAGGTATTGTTTCACAGAAGGGGTAACAGTTTGTAATATGTTAATCAATGAAAGGTTAAAAGGCTCAACGAGGGTAACTAGGGTAATTAATGTACCAAAGAGGTCAATTTGGGCCAACTAGTTAGTAGTCGCAAAGAGAGCCTAAGATCATTTCAGCATCCAATCATTAACTTTAGAGTTGCATTAAGAAACCAATCAGGCAATTTCTAAACATGACAAGTTAAGCATATGCATTATTATACAAATCCTCACTTACGCACAACGCATGAATTGTTCAAATTAACATAGTTTCAGCCCTTAAGTAAATACAAGGTAACTCAAAACTTTCATCTCAAGATTTGTAAGATTCTGAATAAGCATAAAATCAAAGAGCTAGCCTCAAATTCACAAGCATGACTAACTAAACATATATATATACATACACACACACACACACACGCAAAAAAAGGAAGGGGAATTCATGCTTGAAGCTAGAACAATCAACAACAAATGAGTCAAAAAATTTCATGCTACTGCCATGGTTCTACTATTACACCCTTGGAAAAGAACCCAGCGAAGAAAAACCAAGGGGAATTCAGTGCTAAATATGAAACTATACTACAAGAGTAAAGAGTTTATGTACAATATTTATACAAAACATGACTACCCTACCCCCAACAAAAAATCATGCATTGTCCCTAGTGCATAGATATTGTAAAAAGGAAGATCAGCGACTTCTTGGGGCGCACTAGGTGCTCGGAGGAGTTGAAGCATTTGGGGTAGCTGTAGGACCATCTGCTGGTACTGAAGCTACAACTGGGAGAACCTCAGACTGGGTGGTGGCCTCCACGGTTGGAGCAGTAGGCTCCCGCTGCTGTTAGGATGGAGTAGAAAGCTCCACCTGCTGTGAGGCAAGAACAAGAAGCTCTACCTGCTGTAAGGCTAGGTCCGGGGCCTGGGAGCTGCTAGCCTCGCCTAGTGATGGATGAGTGATCAGTGGAAGTGACTTAGCGACCATATTCGCTAAAGAATGTACAATTGATGTCTACACAGCTACTACCTTTTCATCCGGTGCAATTGTACAAACAACAACTTGCTTAACCTTGCCCCGATAACCCTCAATGTCCTCTGCTAGTGCATCCTCATATTCTGAATCCCCCTCATCATACTCCTCAATATCTCCGAATCCTTACTCTAAAGGAACATCAATGTTACAGGAAGAGTTGGAGCCTTTCAGGTCTCAACACTCTGTGCTTCTAGAGCTATCATCAAGTTTGTGAAATCAAAGTTCATTCCCGGAATGGAAGTGCCAGCACCCTGCTCACCTTCATTCGAGAGGAAGGGTGTCAAGTTAAACTCCAACCTCTGCATATTCTGTAGCTCTACTTTCAATTCATCAACATCCTTCCTTAGCCGAGTCATACCTCCAACCTCACCCCGCTTGACCTTCTCAAGATGCGCTTCAATGTGTTTTAGGCATTCTTTTTAAGTTGTATGCTACTGTTGAAGAACACTCACTGAGGATTTGACAGGGATCAATGTTTACCCGATGAGGTTTGGGATTTGTTTTATCAGCCGGACTACCTTAGCATTGGCGTGCTGAGCTAGTAGACCCAGCTTGGAAAGAGTTGGTAAGAATCTGCAGGGATGGAAAAAAGAGGGCTTCAATCTCGCTTTCACAGCTCAGAAGGACAGAAATCACACATGTGGCTTTGCACTGGTATGCTGTGGAGTAGGTGTGGAAGTAGCTGGGGCCTGAGAGGTGTCAGGCAGTGCTGGGACCTCTGATGTTGCTGAGTCTGCTAGAGGAGGAATTGAAGTCTCTTGTTGATTTGTAGTTTCCTTGTCTATTGCATCACTGATTTGCGTGATGTCAATATCCTTGAGAGCTTTCTTAGGTTTATCTTGCTTTGGCATAGGAGGCGCATTCACAGCTTTGTAGAAAGCAGTGATAAAACATGGGAAGGAAAGTGATGTTTGTTTCTGGTTTGCTCTGATTTCTAGCTCCCTGGATATAATCTCTCCCACATCAATCTTTATGCATGTCGTGATGTACGCAATGATGAGTGCCTTTTCAATGTTGATGTCAGTTTCATTCTTGGACGGCATCAGAGGGGATGTGACAAAGCTAAGCCAATATCGACCCTCCTATGTGAGATCTTGCTTGTAAATCTTGTATTTAGGGTCAATCCAGGCTGGTGTCCCCTTTGCTGTGACAGAGGCAATCCAAGAACCCTCGTTATTATTGTTAGCTACCTTAGCCTCATACTCTGTTATGCCTGAACTATACTTTTCAAAGTATAGGTCATTAATGGTTGCGTCATCATGAACTAGGACAAATTATGTAAATATCCTGTTTCGCTTATGCTCAGCAGTCCATGATGCACCATAGGAAGCATAGAATTCCCCTATAAGTGTCTCATTATATTCATCGAGGACCTTAGTGAATAATTTCTATTTCCTCTACTTGATGTTATCGATCATATGAGGGTAGTGCTCCTTCAGCCCATTTAGACTCAGCAGCTTCACCTCAAGAATCTTACTCTTTGATAGCCCTTTCTCATACAGGTTCATGGAGGCCGTGACTCCAAACCTAGATTAACATCCTCTCCCAGCTTCTGTCATGCGTTAGGTTGTAGGCCAATAGATGGCCTGAGGTCACTTTGTGCTTCCTCCTCTTCAGACTAGGAGGAGTGCTCAAAAGTAATATAAATTGCCTAAGCCCGTTGACGTTTGGATTGTTATGATTTTTCGATTGGAGTAGCAACACATTTTTTTCCACGAGCTAGCGGTGATCGCGTTGGAAGAGACTTCTTTGGTGCCATTCTTGTTGATGAAACATTTTGTGAGCGGGTGAAATAGCATAGGAATCACATTAAGACAATGTAAATAAGCGAGTAGCTTTTGCGTTATGCGATTGCATAACTACTATGCGGTCCGCCAACCCATCACAGACGTGCAACACATAGAGGGAAAAAATGATTATGCGAGTGCAAAAGCGACCGCATATTTAGTTATGCGGGTCGCATTTTTTTTACCAGATGGGCTAATGGTCTCTCTATGTTCGCGGCACGTATGCGTTCTGCATAAATGGTTTGTGATCGCAAACACGATCGCATAATGTTTTTGCAGTAGATCACCTAGGGGTTCTTTTGCAACAACTTTGTGGTCCGCAAACCAATTGTGCGGCCCACAAAGATTGTCTTCTTCATTGAAACAATCCCCCCCTTATTTTTTTCTTTTAAATATGCACACCCCACTCACATGTTATTCACACCATATAAAAATCACACTCACATGCTTTCCTAATACTACCTACTTATATTCCTTATTGTTGTTATAGGACATACCTCTTAATCGATTTAAGATGAGGGGCACTTAGACTTTCCCCATTTTATTTCATCAACACTAACACACAGAGTCACTCAACCCAAATCCTCTCCACAAGGTTAACCGTAATCATAGGGAATTAGAGGACCAGGGAAACAACTTGGAGCTCAGAATTCAGGAAGAAACATGGATTGCAATTACGAGAGGGAGGAGAAAATCATACCAGAATTTGAGCGAGATTATTCAAGCTCGATATGCTTCGTGGGAGTTGGATTCCTTGCTTTGTGAGTAATTTTTCATTTTGATCTGTTCTCTTTTCTTTCCTTGCTCGTAAATTTTTTTGTTCTTTTAATTTTGTTTAAGTGTTAGTGTGTGATAAGAGTGAGGATGAAAATGTGGAAGGTCAGGCTTTTGTACCTCGAGTTTGCGGTGCGTAAATCCATCGCATAACACATTATGTGATCGCATATGTGTTGTGCGATGGATTAATGACTGGGCAACCTAACTTAACTTTGCGATGCATTACACGATCGCAAAGTTGTTATGCGGGCCGCATAAGTGAAAAGCATACCGCATTTTTGCACCAAGTTAACCATTTTTTCTGCCTGTTTCTGCAATGACTATGCAGTTCGCATAGTCATTTTGCGACCGCATAGTCGTCACCAACTTTGGACCTTTCTTTCCTTAGTTTCCTCAACAATAGGACCCTGTTCATGATATTTTGGGACTACCTGCACTCTAACACACATGTCAACCTGCTTAATCTGAACTACATAAATGAAAAACTACAAAAGAGTGTTATCAAACATGGGTTGCCTCCCAAGAAGAGCTTGATTTAACGTTGCGGCACGATGCAGTTGACCCAATTTGGGCTATTCACTGGTGGTGACTGTTGTTGGACTATCCTTCAGGGAGAATTGTTCAATCAAGTGCCTTTCTGCTTTGGTACTGAGGTAATGCTTGACTCGTTGACCATTCACCTTGAAAGTTTGAGTTCATCCTCGACTCCAGTACCATAGGGGAACTTGCTCACAACTGTGAACGGGCCAGACCATTTGGACTTGAGTTTTACCAAAAATAACTTGAGTCCTGAATTTAAGAGTAAGACCAAGTCACAGGAATTGAACTCCTTCTTCAAGATCTTCTTATCATAGACAAACTTCGTTCTCTTATTGTACATGGTTGCAGTCTTATAGGCATGGAGACGGAATTCCTCCATTTCATTGAGTTGTATCATTCTCAGATTAGCAGCTTCGGCCCAGTCAAGATTCAATTTCTTCAATGCCCACATGGCTTTGTGTTGAAGCTCCACCGGCAAGTGACATGCTTTTCCAAAAACCAACTGGTAAGGTGAAGTGGCAATGGGAGTCTTAAATGTTGTGCGATATGCCCACAAAGCATCATCCAGCTTCCTTGACCAGTCGATCCTGTTTGCATTGTCAGTTTTTGCTAGGATGTTTTTGATTTCCCTGTTAGAAACTTCAACCTGACCACTCGACTGAGTATGATAGGGTGTGGCTATCTTGTGATTCACGCCATACTTTTCAAGCAGACCGGCGAAAACCTTATTGCAGAAATGAGAACCACCATCACTCGGGATGGCCCTTGGGGTACCAAACCGCGTGAATATGTTCTTCTTCAAGAATGCGATCACACTCCTTGCTTCATTGTTGGGCAAGGTGATTGCCTCGACCCATTTAGAGATGCATTCAATAGCCACTAGGATGTAGGTTATACCATAAGTCACAAAAGGGCCCATAAAGTCTATCCCCCACACATAAAAGATCTTGACCTCAAGTACAAAATTCAT
Organism: Nicotiana glauca; assembly: GCA_026770625.1. NCBI lineage: Eukaryota > Viridiplantae > Streptophyta > Magnoliopsida > Solanales > Solanaceae > Nicotiana > Nicotiana glauca. Next base: position 69,117 of record MU715580.1, on the reverse strand, counting down.
AGGCATCTCATGTCTTTTAAATATTGACCCTTGTCTCTGACATTGATCGCATTCCTTGATCATTTGATTTATATCTTGGTAGATCGATGGCCAAAAGTAGCCACATCAAGCACCTTTTCAGCTGTCCGGTTTCCACCATGATGACCCCCAACCGGGGAATCATGGAATACTTTGAGAATTGGCATTACCTCATCTTTTGGAACACACCGCCGAATAATGTTGTTGGTGTGAGAACGTGATTTTTGCTTTAAGCAAATTATTACTAAAATCCATACAAAATAATTTTTTGTTATTTTACAATTTTTGTGGCATTTTGTGCATAATAATACAAAAAAATGCATATACATTAGGATTTTTAATTTTAGTGTTAATTCATTTTGGAAACAAATTTAAAAAAATCAAAAATAGCATTTTTAGTGTTTTAATAGGAAATCGCTATAAATAATTATTAAATAAATTTTTAGAATTAGTTTAATTGCACAATTTAATAAATCAGAAAATACATATAAATCTGAAAAAGAAAAATACAAAAAATAATACAAAATACAAAAATGAAATTGAAATACAAAAAGCAAAAACAAGAAAAATCGAAGAAGAAATCAAAACAATTAATTTGGGCCAGATATAAGCCTAACCCAAAGTTTACCTAAGCCCAAAACAAAACACCCGTCCAGGCCCAAATTTCCTATACCCGGTCTGTCCCTTCCCATAGCAAAACAACGCCGTTTTAAGGCTTTCAATCGCAGCCTTTGAGCATCTTAATCTAACTGATAAAATTTGATCTCAGATTTAAAATGGAACGACATCGTTTAGGGTGCGTATAATCTGAACCGTTGAAATAATTTTATCTGACGGTTGGGGGGCGATTGATATTCTTTAATATAGCAAATATACAAAAAACTTAAAAATCTTAATTCATTTTTCATCAGCTTCCTCATCTATCCCAAACCCTAGCCGCCCCATCTCCTCCCCAGAACCCCGCCGGAACCCTACCGGCAGAAAATGATAGTTACACCGTTCAATCCCCAAAAAATACCATCGAACCGCCTGAGCTCCTAAGTCCATCCCTATACCCCGTGTCTCTCGAATCACCCCATTCTGCTCGAATATACGAAGTTGTGTCGCCGGAACCCTAACTCCGGCGAATATCACTTCGTCCAGATTAAACCAAAATCATACCAAACCTTCTCTTGGCCATCCTCTACTCGTTTTCGAAAATCTTAAGCCCTAAAAGTCATTGGAATGGCTCGAATCAGTTTGAAACTTCACCGGTGAACAACAATTCAAGAAAATTTTAAGTCTGTTCATCCTGAAGTCTAAAGGACTATCAACTGAAAAAAAGAGAGAAGGAAGAGGAAAAGATTGAGAGAAGAAAGAGGAAAAGATTGTCCGCATAAGCAAAAAAGAAAAAAATCTAAGTTTCTTTGTCTTTTATTTCTTGTATGTTTCTTGTTATTTGTTTCATTAATATCTGCTTAGTTAGGGTTTATTGATTTTCTTATAATATGTGTTAGTTTAAAAAAAAAACAAAATTGATACTGTTGAGCTTCTCAGTGATTAGTAATTAGATATTAGTATTAGGATTAGTAATAGATTTTGGTTTTGATTTGGTAAATTTTTTTTTTTTTTAGTAAAATTCGATTTTTTAATTGACAGTATGATTCTTAATTTGTTCATATTAGTCTGATTGACAATTAAGGATTGGTTTGTAGCTGTTTTTCGAATAAGTAATTGGTTTTGATTAATTTTGTTAATTAGTTTGATCTAATAAGCAATTAAGTTCAGGGGAAAATGGGTTAAAGGGTAGAAGGTTCATGAGTAAATTCAATTTAGTTTCAAGGGTGTTTTAGGTATAGAAAAATGGTTCAATAGTAATAATGATACAAATACAGGGATATTAGGGGGCATAAAAATGGGTAGTTTAGTAATTTTTAAAGTGAAGTGAGGGTAAAATAGGAAATACAATTGGATGGAATCTTCTAGACAAGGGAATTAATATAATTCTCCATACATAATTGTAGTTACTTGTTATCAATTAAAAGTAAGGGGTTTAAATTGAAATAAAAAAGGGGACTAAACCATAAAATCTGAAAATTGAGTTTCCCACTATTTTTACATCTATAAATAGGCATTTAGATGCCTTGATTCAGAAGTTTTTACTCTCCAATAGATCCAAAAAATATCTACTAGATTTCAGATCTGAAATTGAGAGTTTCAGATTCAAAATTTCTTCTTCTAGGTCCAAATTCCTTCCAAAAATCCAAAAACAATCAGAAAATCAGTAGAAAAACCAAATAAGAATACTGTTTCATTGAATTCTCATATCAATCTCAGCTTTAAGAGTTCTGATTTATGTTATTCGAACCTTAGAGATCATTTATAATCAATTTGATTAGGAGCAAAGGTTGTGTGATTGCATTTCGATCACTATACAATTCTGGTGTAATACATTGGCTAATTTGAAGATAATTTAGGTTTAAAATTCCTCCTGCTGGTTGTGAATCACTGGTGTGAGTTTGATTGCTGATTCTGCCGTAAACTGTTGCTGATCCTCCTTTTGTTTTTTTAATTTCAGGTACACTTTCTCTGTTCATTGAGGTGTAGATTATCAGCTTATGAAAATTGAAATGAAATGGAAGACTATTCAAGCTTAAGTGTCGTCTGTTTCAGTTTTAATACATTAGCATATTTTGATTAGTTTGGATGTATAAATGGACTAAGGACTGTTTTGTATTATTTAGACTATTATTGGTTACGTTTTGAACATGAATGCTCTTTTGAGTTTAATAATTAGTTTTAATTAGCTTCCTGATCAGATTAATGAAATCATTATATAGCTTAGTTGATTTCCTGTCATCATCTTCATAACTTTAGTCAAAAATGACTCAAAAAAAAACGTAGAAGAATTTTATTAATCTGTTCTCAATTCAGTTTTCCATTAAAATAGCATTTGGTTGAAATTTTTAAAAACAGGTTTGAAATGCAGTATTACGAAGGTTCAGACTCGGAGTAGTTTGTCTATTAGATATTGTATGTTAGTTAGGAAATATTGTGTATTATAAATGCAAACATATATAATCTGTTAGTGTGAGTGTTAAAGGTAATTTGGAAAGTACACATATTTGTTTGCTTTTTTTTAAAAAAATCATTAATGGTTTAGTTATTCCTTTGAACGATTTGAGTGTCAAAAATTAGTGTCAATATATGTACTGACCGTCAGTGATAAATTATTTCAATTGAAACCTTGCTACTAGGCCCAACGTGCATTATAGTCAAATGCCTATATAATTTCATTGCCTTTATTGCCTCATTTGAGCCCAAAACTGGACTGTTTTCATAGACATGTATTACCTCACTCAGGGGGTTGAAATATTCTGTGTTCAGACCAATTCATAGGCCCAAATTGCATGAATTTACGATAATACTAAAAATGATAATTAGGAATGAGGAAAATTAATCCATAAATATGAAATTAGGTTTTGAGTTAGGTAGCGGGTTCAAGCTAAAAGGTTTTATCCTTTTGTTTGAATTCGGACTTGAATTCAAGATTCAAATTTATATTCATGAATTAATTGGCCATTAGAGTCGAATAAATAGAAAATTTTAGATTGTTAGCTTGACCTTAATAAAAATAAAAATGGGACGAGCCTCGCCAAATCAAATACACTATTGCGGGGCCCTCATTAATTACTTACTAAAAATACTTAGTATTCGGGATAGTCCGTTTAGCGAATTTCACGGCCTTCCCAAAAGATAACAACACATTAGCCGCTTTAGGCGCGATTTTTAATAATATTACTTTCTTAATACGGGTGTGCATTTCATGCAACCCAAATCTAAATCCAAAAACGTCGAATGAGAATATGTCGAGGATCCGGGTGCATTTTATGTGACGTGATCCAAAAATATGTCCTTAAACAATGTACACTTTCTTAAAACAAAATAATTTGACAAAAGCGGTAATTAATTCTAAAAATGCACAAATAGGGTAACATGTATTTAAAATTAAATATTTTAGCCAAATATGACAGTTGAGCGACCGTGCTATAACCACGGAATTCGGGAGTGCCTAACACCTTCTCCCGGGTTAACAGAAGTCCTTACCCGGATTTCTGGTTCGCGACTGTTAAACAGAGTCAAACCTTTCCTCGATTCGGGATTCAAACCGGTGACTTGGGACACCATAAATCTCTCAAGTGGCGACTCTGAACTTCTAATAAAAACGAATCCCGTTTCGATTGTCCTTAAATTGAAAAAACTCCTTTATTACTATATCCCTTCCCGGGGTGTAGTAAAGCCGAGTAAAAGCTTTCTTCGTGAAAAAGGAGGTGTGACAGCTCTGGCGACTCTGCTGGGGATAAGAAACCCATAACTTCGGTTCAGGGTTTAAGAATTCGAGCTAAGTTAAATTGTGGTATTTGGCTTTATTTGGTTTTTGATACATGTTCCATGCTTTCTGTGCTAAATGTTACCGCTTTACTATTTGTTGAACTGTATATAAATTGTCGCGAATCGCTCCCTCTTTCTAAGTCTTCTAAATCATGGAGAAGGGTGCACTTCGTGTAGCTTCTCTTCTGTTAGAGTCTTTTTACCAAATTTAGAACGAGGTTTGGATAAGTTGCAAAGCCGGGCGAGCTTCTGTATCCCCGGTACGCTGCCTCCCCCTCGGCCCGAGTTGTCCGCTCGGGTAAGCCAGGTCTAGACCAATAAACCTAGGGTTTAAACTTAGATGAACAATAAAATCATGCTGAACTCCTAGTAGGACGCTTATTTGCATCACGTGCATTCTGACTTAGGGGACTCAACACAGGGGTTGGGTCCGTCTAAGACAGGTGACCTGAATTAAAATGACCATCCTGATGCATATTATGTGCTACTTGTATTTATTTGCTCGACTCCGCATGTTGACCGGTTTGAATATCATGAGTGGAAAAATTATGAAAATTAGCAGTGAGAGGATAACTATGAAAAACCCAATGACCAAATAGTACCGAAATGCTGCCGGATTTTTGAAAAAAAAAATATAGAAAAAGAGAAAATATTTGAAAAATGGAAAGTAATTTGTTGATCAAAAATAATTTTGATTTTGGCCAATCGGACCGAACTACGCTGGTTTGATTCTCGCCACGGTGAGATACGTAGGCAACCCTTAATGGCTCCAACCACACCTTTTTGCAAAAATAGCCAGAAAATGTCAAAATTTTGACTTTTGTTGTCATAAATAAATTAAGTGATGCCGTTTTGTCAAAATAGCCGAATGTCCCCAAAAGGGCGTCGAAAGGCTGTTTTTGAAAATGGCCACTTTTGAATCATTTCCTAACAGTTAGCGAACACAGCCTTAAAATCTTCTCTTGGAAGTGCTGAAAG